>RXPK01004155.1:0-46817 GCA_004143645.1 Protaetia brevitarsis | reverse complement strand
CCGCGAGCAGGAAGAGCAACCTCTTTGTGATCTGGATTTGCTTGCTCTAAACAAACAAACACGCACAAATCATGCTCTAAAATACAACAAACGCGTAAAACTCCTCGGATCTGCTTAGATCAGACAAACAAACAAACCTAATGGTATGCCGTAAGTTCGTTTAAGTCATTCTGAATAAATAAAGGCCAATCGGCCAGTGTGCCCTTGTAAAAATAGTAAAACAGGCATTTTAAATTTCTTCTTTTTATAAAATAAACATTCTTAAGAGCATTATACGTAAGTTTACAAAGTATTATTTTTAATACCCTGATAAGACGTTCTAGTTTCACCGGATATGCGACTTCAATAGTTACAGAAAACGTAAATATTTTTCTTTTGCTTTGTCGAATCGAGGGTTAGTTGTTAATAAACGGTACCACATGAATCTGAGTTATTTCTTTTGGATTTATTTAATCATATACCGCAAAATGTATTGAATCGAATTACACAGAAATAAATGTAGATACAGAAAATTTGCAAACACGCCTTTTTACTATGATGTCGCGCGAAAATGAACCTATACATTCCCGCGCTTTTGCCGATGCATCAAGCTTCGATTTTCTTTATATGAAATCATGATGGGCCTGAAAAGGATCGTTTTTTCGAGACGGGAAGAATTTAAATAAAATGTTCGAAGTGGCTTGCACTCTAAGCGGCGATCCACACAAAACTAACAGCGGTAATGGCTGAATGATAGTGATATGTGGGGGTATACTCGGGACAGCATTTAGGTTGGGCACAGGTGCGGCTCTAGTCCACGGCATTTATAAAATATTTTTTTTCTTGTTAATGCTTACAGATAGACCCCCTGTGCATTAAGACTTTTTGATTGTATATGATTACAGCTGCTACATATTATTATATTTACCTCTATATCTGATACACCCTGTATATCTATAACAGTTATTTTTTATCTGTATGTACTTTTATAGCTGTAAAAAGTTGACTCGCCGTAGGTATTTTTTTACCTGGTTTTGTTTTTTTTCTTTTTATATATATTTTTTTGACAAATGTAACATGTTTGATTTTAATGACTTTATTTGTAATTATTTCATTCCAAATAAATGCCGAATTATTATTATTATTATTATGCAGTGATACCTGATAATAGAAAATCGAATCCCCATTCCTGTTAGGAGCTACTTATATTCACATATAGATGTCTAAATGCACTATATAATGTTTTATTTTTCCAAACAATCGTTTATTCAAAAGGAAATTATAAAAAATATTTTTTGTAACGATTAGAAGATTTCGTCACAAATCTGATCATTTTCGAGAAAAATATGGTGTTAGCATGCATTAAGACTTCTTTTCTGTTACGATAACGTCGACGTAACCTACAATACTTTTTGGGGAAGGTATGATATTTTCAATAACAGATGAAAATGAACTCTAAAATCCGACCTCAAGCGATTAGTGAAGGAAATCCTGCGTTCAATGCCTACAGGAATGTGTACTCCTTCATTTGTGTCTGTATCTACGTAAGGATATTATAAGCAGAGACACAGCTAAAAAAGTTCATGAAGGCGTTGAGAAACGTTAGTAAAAATGTAACCTCTAAGTTATTTTCGTATGATAAATATAAGCCTTAAAATGTGTAGATTTTATATTAGGATATATTTGAATATATTAACATTACATTAAATATCAGAAAATCAGTAAGCAAACACTTAAGTTAAATAATTGTTGTGCTCATCCTCTTCATCTGATTCATCATTTTCGTCGACATCTGCATCATTCGGTACATCTGGAATCCTTATATTGCTGAGTAAATCTCTCATTGCACCTACCAATGAAGCTACACTCCTTCTGAGATCACTTCCGTCATTTGCTTCACCATCTGGAAGAGCTCTTGCACCATCCTCCTCACTTTAACGTTTATAAAAATACGGTATGGGAAAAAGGAAAAAGAATATATAAACTTACTCTAACAAATTACCCGGAATTTCATTTGGATTAAAATTCGGCAACAGTGATCTAAAAAATATACCAACTGCGCTGGAATTCGCGGTATTTGTTTTCGGCCTTTTTGGTCTAGTATATACATTAATGGAATCAAGAGGTGGAAGAGGATCGAAAGTCAACACACCTCCAGAGAAATCCTAAATTGAAATTAAATTTTGTATTTTATATATTTCCTGTAAAACTTGCACATGCAGATATGTTTGTAACTTACTTCTGGTAGTGGTGAGACTCCTTTTACGTCTGATAATATTATATGTCTACAAATACTTCTAGGCATAGGACCTTGATACCGTTTTAACCGCTTAGACTCATATTCTTTTACAAGTGGATCACCCCTATCAACTCTATCTAGAATTTCATGTACGTTTCTCTCTAACCAGGGTAACAATTCACTTTCTTTCCAAATATGATAACTGCGGTTGACATATAATTGAATTAACTGCGTTAGTGCCGGCGACTGTCTGAAAAAGATAAGATATATTATTATAAAACTTCACATTGAAAATATATTTGGGCTTACTTGGTTTGAAAATATACATGATTACTAACTCTAGAATCTGATTGAACCGAACACTTTTCTAATAAAGGTTTTAATACCCCAGGGAACATCAATAAAGCTTCTTGCAACAGTAAATTCGCTCTGGTTGTATCATCACTGGACGTGTGAAAATGAGCAACTGCTACTGAAAATCTAAAGTTTGGTAGTTGACTAAGATTTTTGGTACTTTCCCATTCCTCATAGAAATCTATTAACCATGTAAATTCTTTTGCTCTTATTGCATAAAAATCTATAGCTAATTTTACAGCTAATGGATCGCCGTCTGGATCTAAGGATAAAAGTAGTTTGCAAAACTCTAAGGCTGTCCTGTAGCAAGCTCTCCCACCCACAAATAAAAGATGTTTAAACAACGTTATATACAGAGCCCTACAAACATAAATACGTTTATGGCGATAAGTTTAAAAAAATATTTGATTACCTATTTTCTTGTCTTCGATAATCCAATCTACAGTTTCCTTGAGCAATATTGAATAATGGGTGAAACGCACATTCTAAACAGTATAAACCTCTTTCAATGAATTCAGCTGCCATAGCCAAGTCTTCACTTAGGCGACATAAGTCTGACAATTGTATCAAAGCATCCACATGATATGGATGTTCGTTGATTATCGCGACAATGTTGTCAGGGTTCAAGCTTTCTACAGCCTCTAAAAATCTATTTTGCACTTGCCTATAACTTGAACTATGCTCATAAGTGAAGTATTGTACTCCCTGTTTATTCTCAAAAACATGGTCCAGTTTAGTCATTGATAGACCACTTTTACTTACTTGTGGCCAATTATCTTTTCCAGAAACTAACCAGGTCATTTTTAGATGACCACGTCCACCACTCCGATTTTTTCTTTTGCTAGAATGGACATTGTCTTCATGAAAGTAAATATAGAATGCATTTACAAGGTTTTGAAATCTTAGAATAAAGAACCGATAATTTTTTAGAAATAAATTTATAAAGAACATTTACATCTAAATCCTGACTCAAATAACATATTTTTAAAAAATCCGTAGCCGCAAATGTATCATTAGTTATCATTACACCATTCTTTTAATAATAAAACATTACTTCCTATAATTCAGGTTGTGTATTTCTTATTCTATAACCTCTCCGTTAGTTTATATTAAATTGTATTTATATCCAGTTAATAGTTTTTTGAGCCATAATTAGATTCTTTTCTATGTGTATGCCACACTCAAACGCCAGATAAAAGTAGATATCTTATAAGAAACAGATGCAGTGCTCTCTCTCAACTCAAAATTGGACAAGTACATACATGAATGAAATTCAATTAAACTTACTGTTCTGTCTGAATAATCTTTGAACCGAATATACGTTTCAACTCATTATTTGGATTTAGATGTTTATGTTGTATATTCAAACTACTTTTGCGATTATTAACATGTTTTTCTTGTTTTGTTGCTGGAGTGCCAACCTTTGCTGCTAGATTTTCACCTAGCAATTTATTCACCTCTCGCACAGATCTTTCTACCTCATCAACCTTCAATATTACCTTGTTTAGACAAAAAAAGGGTATTTATAATTTAACATACCTCTGCGTTATCTTCACTGCTCCTTTGCGTATTTACATTTTTCCCCTTTTTCTTCTTTTTTTTCTTCTTTCTCTTAACTGATTCATGATTATTATCACCTTCACATGACTTGTTTGCTTCAGTTTCATTGTCATCCTCTTTTACCTCACTTTCAGAATGTGATTGTTGATTCAACTAAAAGTATTTATTATTTTATATTTACTCTATAATGTATAAGTTTGATACTAGGTTTTCAAGATTTGTAAATCAGTATTTTCTATTTTCGAATGCTAAGAAAGATGAATAATTCGTAATCTAATAATTTTGTTGTCCTGATGATTATATTCCATTAACAAGCTTGATGCCTATAAATCAGCGGCAGCCGGTGTATATGTCACCGTGGGGCTCTCACAAAAATCAAAGTCCTTCATATAATTTCATGGTATCGTATATAGTACACGATAGCATACACAGATATTCGATCATTGTGGGTGTCCTCCCGGTGACGTATGCATCGGCCGCCGCTGTTATAAGTGACTGTGAGCGCCTGCCATCTTGAAGCCTGTGGTGTCAAATTTAACTCTTATTATACTTTTTATGTCTCACTTATTCCAATTGCAAAAAATAGAATTGGATGATTCCTAACAAGATAATATCAAATATTATACTAGTATTATATTATATTTGATAATATCTACCTTGTACAATATCAGATTTTGTTATGTTGAATTATTTAGGATTAAATATTTTCTAATTCTCTCAGAATAGGGCTGTAATTAAGCTGACTACATAACACTTTTTAAAGAATAACATGCTTTTGATAAAGAAAAGTAACTACAAAAATATGCCAGTTTATAATACTTTACACAATTACTAACACCTTTTTTATAAGCAATTTATGTTCAACTGGTATATTTTCATATTATGTTCTTCAACTTACCAAATCATATCTATTGATATTCAGTTTTTTTCTAGCGCCTCCACTAACAGGTAGGTCTATTTCATTGTCAGAAATTTCATCATTCAAATCTTTTTCACCATGTAATTTTCGCAGGACACGTGAAGACATTGTTTATGCATAAAGGATTATAACCAGTAATTACAACACTTTTCTATGTTACAAAACCATACTAGACCATACAATATTTTGAAGATCATTTGTCAAATTTCATCTGGCAAACATCAAATACTAACCTGACATTAGCTACTAGTCATGCGTAGCATGTCGAATGATGTTAGCAACACCAACCTAATAATCTGAATTTTATTTCGGTAAAAGCCTATAACAAATATGTATCTCTGTTCACTCATAATTCGCACTATTTCTTGTGATAAAGTAAACGATATTAATTCCGCCCGGCAAACAATCGACCTTAATAGAAATAACAACAGGAAATGAAAAGCAACCATGCCAAATCATAACTAATAAAGTATGTAAATTTGGATGTCGTATTTTAAACTTTGCTAATCCGCATACTACGGAATTGGGATAATTTAAAAAAAAGCCCTCCAAATATAAATGAATAAATCAGATGAGTAATGGATGTGAAATCATTCGACTAATTAAATTGAAATCATATTGAAATCCTTTGATTATGTCCCCAGTACTATTTATCAGTACAACTTCATTCCGATTCCAGATTCCTATAGGTTTGTTCGCGCAAATTTTAACTGGGTGAAGTCGTCACTTTTCTGGGTTTGTTCTAGCCAATAGGAAGCTACGCTTGGCTATTGCCAAAACAGTTTTTGAAAATTTTTGACAGTTTTCGAGGTTTTTATAACCTATAAACATACACTCAAGCGAGTAACAGTTGCGATAAAGGAGCAAGCCTACTGAAAGGTAGAAAATTTTGATTGTGCACGCGCAATCGCCATCTTTTTTGAGTTCGTTCTAGCCAATAGCAGTTTTGCTCAGCACAGTGCCATCTTCATCAATATTTTATCACATATATATTTAGTAAAAAAATTACGCTGTAACTACCCACTGTATTCATTTTTACTAATCATTTTCAACATTTAAAAACAGAAGGATAAAAGTATTTACAATTTTGGATTACCATGTTAATGCGCCAAAATTAACACCGTAAAATTTTATAGGTTATTTGCATACCAGTTTAAATTTGTTAATAATAACTGTATAATTATAAAACCATTAGGCTTGGCCAAAAATAAGGGTAGTGAGAACTTTTCTACAGGGACTACATACGCTCGTGAGTATTCCCCCTCAAGAGTAGGGATTCCTGTTGCGTAAATTTCTCAAAAACCGCCTAAGTACGAATGCCGTTGTAAAAATGTTTTAGTTTCCCCATCTTGCCCATCGCTAAAAATTATTAAATGTCGCATTTTTTAAAATCCGCGCGACTTTCAAATAAGGAAGTGATCAATTTGCATAAAGAAAACGGTTAATAAGGTTTTTATTTCTCATACAATGTTCGCAGTATGTAAATAAGTTAACAGACCTATACAATTGCTTAATAATAAAAGTTCTATAATAAAATGAAATATACAAAAATCACACCTAATAAGTAAAGTTACAAAACTACCTTCTTGGAATATTTTAAAGCTTAAAAATGTTAAAACTAAATAGAGTAATATGCAGCTCATTTACAAAAGTTTTTGGATGCAAATGTAGGTATAAGTATGTATAAATTATATTCTAAAATAGATTAGTGAAAAAATAATTTTAAACACTGCCAACAATAACAGGATAATACTATTTTGTATCATTTCCACGAATTACGAGCATTTTATAATGATAATTATAATAATCACAGTCAAAATAAGACCGGCAATCAATCCTATTATTAATTTCTTCCTTCGTATTTTGTTTTTGTATGAACTCGCATCTCGCAACTGATGGGCACCTTGCTGAACATAATTTTCGGTTCTTTCAACGCTAGCTTCAATACTATCTACCATCTCACCCTGCTCATGTACTAAAGCGCCAAACTCCTTAAATATTTGGTTCACTTCATTGATATCACTCTAGAAAAAAAAAAAAATAACATTTAAAAAAACTCAATCATATCTTTAGTAAAGTTTCTGGTATCTTACTTCCAGCTGCTGTATAGAATGCTCTTGCTCCTGAAGTGCTCTCAAATCAATTTCTTCTTGCACCATTATTTGTTGCCTAGAATTGATATTGTCTTGAAGTTCGATAAGCTGATCTTTTCTGTGACCTAAGCACATAGGTAGTATTAATTATTATAGCGAAATAGGTATAAAATCTCGTTATTTTAAATTATTTAATTTAATTAATTTAAATACATAATAAACAAATTAAATTGTCGGGAATGTGTAGGACGTGTAAGTTGTCTCTATTAAATAGTAGTTATTTGTAATAAAACTAAAACAAAGGTAAGATTTACAAAAAAATTATAACTATTAATCATTTTTTAAAAATCTGTTAAGCCATGCAGTGGTTTCAAAAAATAATTTCTTATTTGGAGGAAAGAGAGACAAGTGATTGCCATGTTATATAATGATCATTGCCAATTCATAGGTTGACTAGGTGTCTACAATGGAGAGAATTTGAGATATTTTCGTGATTTTAATATTCATCATCTGCGTCCCTTCAGAAGTTTCATGGCCTTCAAATATTAAACTATAACAAACTACATAATAGCCAGTATAATTATTTTTTTATGCATGTACATTACTCCATAATTAAATAATTTGCAATTCATTATCACCCTTATCTTTATCAATGAATTTATCATTCAAATTAATCTTTTCAAGTGGAACTAAATAGTCATACATCTTAATTCAATTTTCTTTATTAAAAAGCACTCACCTGACATTGCTTCAGCATAAACTTGATCCTTAACTTTACGAACTTGTTCTTTTTCTTTAAAAGCAGCACTTCTCTGAGCTGCCTGAAACACGTTTAAAGTCGAAGTAAACTCATCTTGCAATCTCTCTCTTTGCATTCTTCTCTGGCGGGCTTCAGATTGGCTTGGGGGCACCGGTAATTCATGCAAGTCTTTAATATAACCACGGGTATCTTTAACCAATTGTTGAGTATAATGTTGGATTGAATGTAATTGTTTTTTAAGTTCTGGAGAATCCTGCGCAGTGTCAAGTTGGTTAACCATTCTTTGCATGGAGTAGACTAAAAATTAAATTAATGGATGTCTCTAAGTATGTTCTTTGCTAAAATGTAATTAAATACCATTTTGCGAAATCTTTTGGATACTGGAACCAATTGTCTGTGCAAGTTTTTGAAAATCCTGCTCCCTGTTCTGGCCTCCATTATGATACGATGAAAAGCTTTCCATGTTTACCTATTATCTGAAACGGATTTATCTGCTAGATTTAAGGATTACAACTGTATGTATTTGAAACAAAGCAGACGTAAATCACAGAAAAAATCATTAACAGTTCTGTAAAGGACGTCATTTTCTTTGAATATTTAGCAGTGTACTACTTACACGTTTAAACCCATATATAAGTTACGATAAATTTTAAAACTACACAAAAATCAATGCTATTTGACGTATGACTCACAAAAATGACAATAAATTTGGCAGATAGTTGACATATCTTGAATACAAGCCAGCCAACATAAAAAATATGAATGTAAATTTAAACGGTACTGCAAACTCATTAAACCAAACGGGTTAAATTTTAATGAATCAAAATGAATGCGTAATTATTTAAATTGATTTTATAGGAAATAATTACCCCTACTTTTTGCATCATTTTTATTTTATTTTATAGTCACCTGAAGATGTTTACAAGATAAATTGAAACATGTAAATGAGATTTATTTTAGGTTGTTTTCTAAAATATTAATGTTCGAATAACCAAATTTAGATTTAGTACAGATATTTTTAATAACTATTAATAACGAAATGCGAATTATAACTAATTTTATAATTCAACGACTCAACGTTGAAGCTATTAAAATAATTGTGCAAAACTAAATTTGTTATTTAATAATAGAGATCATAGTTTATAAACTGGTTGAATCGCTAAAGTATATAAATTCATCCCCCTTTTTAATGTAATCCCAGATTCCAGCCCGTGTTGATTACACATACATCAAACATACAATTCTCTAGGCTAAATGAATGCATAAACGTAAAACTAATTTTGTGAATCAACAAATGTTTATAACTAAATTTATTTTTGCTAAACAGGGTTTTCTGCGTAAAACTGAATAACGTCTTGATTTGTGGGAAACAAAACAATCTTACAAAAAAAATATTTATTCCAAAACTAAATGGTAGTCACATCTTAGAAAAATAACAATACAAAACATTTGATTTATTTACAAACCTGGAAAGAAAAATTATACAAACTTCTAAGTGACAATTTAATATTGTCAATTAAGAATTCTCTGTATGTTGCTTATACAAAGCACGACACTTTCTCGATGTTTCATAAGGCAATTTTTAAAATAAACGCACAGTGATAAGCACAATTTCACAAACTCTTCCATATTCTTTTCTGTGGTTAAATCTGAAAATTCCTCATTTTTAATATAAAAAAAAAACAAATATTAATAGCAAGGTTGGACAAATACTTGATCGCGAAGCAATTTTGAGTACCAGAAACTTGCCAGTTCATCACTATTAATATGATAACATATTGGTTGATGATGGTTTCTTTATAAATTATGTATACATCGCAAACAAAAACCTGCCCAAGCCTGTCTACATCCGTACCATTACTTATCTGAATAAATGTCAGTAGATCTTCAATTACTTTTAAACATTGCCTTTGAGTAATTACTATTGAAAAGACTGGACTCCAAAATCTTTTCAAATAGATAAGACACTGTTTTAAGTCCCATGGCGGCCCGTAATTAATTTGTACAAAACAGAACCATAGGCTTCTCTCATTTCACTTAATATAATTTCTGTACACATATTTGACAGTAATAAATTTATCTCGTAAATTCTTTGCTGGTTCTTCTTATTCTCATTAAAGCCTTTAATCTTAGTTATGATATCTTTCGGACCAAATGCAGCAATATTATTTATCAGAGATTTATTCCTTAGGTTTACATCATTAGATAGTAGTATCTGAAATTAAAATCAGCATATGCTACAATAAAATTACATTAAAGAAAGATTGAAATGGCATTACAGCAATTGTTCAAATGTTTTGCGAGTTTACACAAACAGTAATTTCTACAGCTAAACAAAACCCTAAGCCTATAGGCAGGCACTAATCAGAGGAGTAAGCTAAGAAGTACAAGAAACAGTTCAGAAACAGTAAGGCTAAACAAAGCTAAAATACGTTCATAGAAGAGCAGTAGGTACCTAACTACAATGATTGATCAATTAACAACATTAAGTAACAATATTTTTAATAAAATAAAAAAAAAGAAGAAAGAATAAGAATACTAAATACTTAGTATGTAAGAATGACGATTAAAACAGCGTGAAAATTATAGTAGAAGAAGCCTATTGAAAACCAACAATTGCGACAAAAATTTTATCTATACTGAATAAATTAAGAAATACGCACCATAAAGAGACAAACAATCCCTAGTAGCAAAGTTTAAATTTTCCACAATTATTTTTAGTAACTTCAACAGAAAGACATCAAAGTAACTAGTAATCTAATACAAAGTCATTGGTAATTTCGTGTTTCAATGTTGAAGTTACTAAAAATAATTGCGGAAAATTTAAATTTTGCTACTAGGAAACTGCTTAATGACTGTGGTGAAAATAGTGTCGCAAACACTGACGGTGTGAAGACGTGATTCATGTGTTGTGTAACTGAGAAATCTTCTTAAACATTGTCGAAACAATTGAAAATGCTTTTAAGGACAATTAATAAAAGCTAGAATATAGGCTTAAACTGCAAATACAATAAACATAGAAACAGGAATTACACAAGATTTCTTATCATATTGCATTTTAAATAAACGGCAGAATAGTATAAATATAAAAAGAGACTGTAGAATGGAAACAAAAACATAAAATAAGATATTGTGGTATGTATATAAGACTTGCTTTCTATTTACTGTCTGGCTCATCTCACCTCAGTTTTGTGGCTTAACACAAAACTAAAGTGAGGTGAGCCACCCGGTAAATAAAAAGCAACTGATATAGTGATAATAATTTAAAATAGATAGGATTAACAAAGATTAGTCCAATAATTTAATACATATAATAACAATGAAATTCAATATTATAATTATACCGAAAAAACAAAACCATTGCTGAAGAAACTCTTACCACACAGCCAAATTTAAATTGCCCGCAATTATTCTTAGTAACTTCAACGTTGAAACATAAAAATACCTACTATTTTCCATAGTTATTTTAATTTCTTTACGTTGAAGTTACTAAAAATTGTGGCGGGAAATTTAAATTTGGCTATTAGGGTAAATGCAAGCTGCAAATCGCTATTATAAATATATAATAATAATATAATTATAGAGCAAACTGTGGAAATGGAACAAGATACAACATTATTAAGTCACATTAAAGAAGTGAAAGTTAATGTACAACAAAAGCCAGTAAAAGTTTAGAGTGACTCTCAGTGAACACGCAGACAAAAGCGTAATTGAAAGCTACAAAAAAAAAACCTTGGTTTCTGTTGGACTTGAAGCGACATAACTAACTTTTAATTCAAAATTTAATTTTTTTATAGAACTCTGCGTATAAACTAATAATTTTTGCAAAATAATCCAACAAAATCCATTGTTCTTTTATGCAACCCATTGGAAGAAGTCCTAGAAGATGGCATACGACGTAAACGGGATTTTACATAAGCGTTGTAGGCTATCTGAGACACCTAGACACTTTCCAAACGTTTGTTGTTTATTAAAATAGAGCACATACCACAGTATTGGATGCTTGCATTAACTGTATGCAACAGAATACTATATTATCATCTGCATTTGAACTTGATCCTTTTTGGGACAAAGCTTCTTTTACTGTCTGCCCTAAAATAAAAACAATGGTATAAGATTTACTGCAGTGTGTTCTCTCTTCATAAAATAACCTTTCAGACGAGTATGTTTCTTTAATAAATTATCATTAATAAATTTTATTGCTTTTCTCGCTGTTTTTATCATTGGAGACGAACCTGATCGCCCATCTTTGAAGTAATCTAATTCTTGAATAACAATCCATGGTATATATATAACATAATCACACCCAACTGAAAATAAGGAGTATATTTTTTTGCAAAGGCAACAATACTCAATTCACAAACATTCTCCTGACAACATTTCTTCAATAGTCTTCAAGTGAGAAATAAAAATATTTGTGTCAACAACTACATATAAAAGTTTAGTCTTTGGTTCCGTTTCTGAAGAGAAACATTTTTCAATTACTGCATTACATGAATTTAAAGTAGAGGTAACTGAAGAGCTTTCTTCACAAGACTCTCTAAGTTTCTGAATCTGCAAAAATACATATTTAAATTAATACATAATAATTTAAAAAGAGATTATGGAGCATGATCATGTGTAACGAAATAATCTCTAAGTTTCTATTACAGCTGTTATTAGGGGAGATGGCGAGTTTTAAATTCAATGATGAGTCCATCGGTTATACTTTATCACTGTCAAACTGTCATACATAGATAATCGATTGATTCCTCAACGAAATGCAAAAATTCTTACATTTAACACAACTTCATCTTCGTTGATAGGGCTCCAATCCATATTAGAATCTTCTTTTGCGGTATTACATTCTTTGGCAACATACTTATCACTTTTATCGCTACTGGTATTTTCGACAATCTTTTTCCTTTTATTGCAAATTTCATTGTTATTAGTGTGATTATTCACATTGTGCTCTTGAGCCAAAACACGTTTTGTAGCAGTTTTACAATTTGGATTTGTAGGTGTTGGATTGAAAACTTGATGCACTTTTACAATTTCATTTTTCCTTATTTCCAAACAATTTCTATACTTCTTCAAACGGTCATTGGCAGAAAATCTTTGTGACGAAACAGTGAAGGAATCATTGTGAGAATCATTATATTTATTTTTGTTATCGGACGATATTTGTGAGCAAAAAGGTGTGCTCCTGCTTCTACAAACATTACCAATTACGTTTGTTCCGTCTCTATTTCTGCGTTTAGCCTTGAGTAACTTTCTGTTAGTCAAATCATTCATTCTGCACTGTCCAAAATTTATTACATTCTGTAATAAATTATTACGTACTTTGTTAATTTATTAATACCTATACTAAACTGTTAATAACAAATAAAGCCAAATTATGTAATTTCAATGTAATTTAACCTATAACACGCGACGTATAGTTTTCGAATCATCGGTTATCCACCCTCCACCATCCTCTCTTGTTCTAAATAAAGTGAAGTGAGCATCAATGTGTATATGGGGCATGTTTACATCAGGACCATAGAAATAGAAACGGGAGAACGCGCTTCGACGAGTGCGCATCCCATTATAAAGCGGCGGATTTAAATCGCAACCATTTTGAAGCTTCAATTTTTGCTATTAGCGCAGTGACTATATATAATCACTGTACTAGCGATAACAAAGTCTTTACATTTCTATACTTTCATTGGGGAGTTTGGTTAAATCATTGATACATTAAGAAGAAAAACAGCATCCTTTTTGATTCAAGGACAAATGTATTTCATTTCACTGGCTTTTTTTACGGTACTTACATTTTGTATATATAGTTGTATACATGTTTATGTTTATATATTTCATCGGCTGTGGCATACGGTCGTGTTTCTCTTGTAAGTTTAGACCCCAAGCACAGGTAAAATGTAGGAACGATAAAAGAAATGAGATATTTCGTAAATCTAATCGCCAAGGTTTATCGTCTACAGGAACGGGCAACCATTTACGTTTCATTAAATGATATTCCATAATGAATAAGTTGTCGCCTTAATGGCCAAATTTTAATTTTCCGCCACTATTTTAAGTAAATCAACGGAGGCGCAGTAATAGTGGGTAGTTTTATGTTTCAACGTTGAAGTTATAGTGAATAATTGCCGAAGATTTAAATTTGGTTAAGGTGCATCCACACGCTCGGAGTTCGCCGAACTCCGAGCACTAGTTTGGCGAACTCCTAGTCGTGTGGACGGGCAGTTCGGAGTTCGGCGAACTAGTCGGCAAACTGTTTGCCTATTCCCGATCTGCATTGGAAAATGGCGCACGTCAACGTGTACGAATGTTCGGCTAGACGGAGTTCGTGCACCCGTCCACACATTCGGGAAGGTATTTAGAGTGAGAGGGAAAGCTGTTGACAGCTGTCTAGTGAGCTCGTCTCTTACTAGTCATACTATTATACCTACAGTTAATAACTGTTACATATGACAGCGGGTAACAGATACAAATTTATTTACTGAAACTACTATGTCGTATGCTGAAAATGACAGCTTTGCCAAAGATAATATACAATTCAACCTGTTTTTTTTTTTGACATTGATATGAGTGCAATTTTAGTATTCATTATTACATTAAATTGATGCATTTCAAGTAAATTAAAGATCTTAAGTTTTATAAAAATTAATCTTTAAAACTAATGTGTAGATAAAGTAATTAAATAATTGCAATGTTATCCTAAATATTAAAAAGCTTACCACTCTTTTTATAATTCATCAAATTTCTTAAATTTTACTAAAGAGGGTCGAAATGTATATATGTGACGATCTGGTTTAAATGCGTATATGATTTTTTGTCTATAAAGAGGCAAATAAATTAAAAAATTAGATGATATTTATTAATGTATAATCATTTAAAAGAAACCACCCTCCTTCTTCACGGCCCTCAATTTGAAGCGATAAAGAATCCATACATCCCCAATGGGCCGTGTTTGTGCAAACATATTCGCCTCATTGTAAATATTACTCATACAGGTGTATGATGCTCGTAGATAATTGGATAAAAAATGGCGAAGAAATTTGAGCAAAAAATATTTCTTTGATTGACCTAAAATTTTTACGACGACTGTTTCAATGATAACAATCACGTTGGTCATAACAATTATAGAAGATCAATAAAATTACTTTTTTTTTGTTCGAGTTTGTTCGCCATTGTATACGCAATTACCCATACATTGATCATCATAAACTTGGAAAATAACAGAAATTAAATAATAGCATAAGTAATTGTAGTTGTCAATATTTTCATAACCTAAAGATGAATTACTGGTGTCCGTGATTCATATTGAGTTCTGTCATGCTCAACCAAAATGACAGAACTTCAAATATTTATGATTTGCCGGGTTTCCCGCGAAACCAAAAAAGAGTTTCAGTTATGCAGTGACAGCAATGGTTCATAACCAGTCATAATTTCTGTACCAACACCACCTATTCATGCAATCACTCAATAAGTTTGTTCGCGTCGCATGAACTATTTGCACCTTTATGCACTTTGTACACAAAAGTTCTAAAAAGTGCATAATAGTGCAAATAGTTCATGCGACGCGAACAAACTTAATGCTACCACACTAAACTCTCATACCGAACGTTCGGCGTTTTCCCGCATCTGCTCGGAGTTCGGCAAACCCCGAATCGTGTGGACGGTCGCGTCCACACGATTCGGTAATTGCCGAACATTCGGAGTTCGGCGAACTCCGAGCGTGTGGATACACCTTTAATATAAAATTGTAACCACATGATTAGTTGCGGTTTATTTGCGGTTATTAACGATTGCCGAGTATTTCAGAAAATTTACGGGACACTTTGGTTGATGTCAAGTATGTGAATTTTTTTTTTTGTTTAGTACCACTTTTAAAGATAACCTATATGTGGTTTCCATGTGGATTTGTATGATTAATGATTAATTTTTTAGTGATTATAAAACAATGTAAATATTCCAGAAGTTGTAACGTAGAATACAAATCATAGATACAGGTGCGGTATGGTGTGCGTTTATGTTTCCGCAGTGGAGGGGATAGAAAATCAGACAAATCGTAAATGAGCGAGGTTGTTTTTGGTGAGCAACTAAAATAACCCAAACTTCAGCAACCGCGTTCCGTAAATATTCCATAATTTTCAGGAATCCGCTATATTCGGGACACAAAACCGAGAATTTGGTTGCTATGTGTGAATTACGGTACACGCCCCAAGTGCAAGAGAATAAAATATGAAAATAATGAAAAAGAAAGTAAAATAATTGTAAAAATAAGCGATATAGTTTCATTTTGACGTAGATATGTATCATATTCTCGAAATTCACTTCAGTTTGGTCCTGTCAGGCACCGAATTCTATCAAAGCCCATCCTCGCCGATCCTCACTTCTCGCCCGTACAGTGACATCAAGGTCACGAAATTTTGCGCATTGAGACCAAAACTTTGTTCGCGTCGCATGAACTATTTGCACTATGATGCACTTTTGCACACAAAAGTTCTTAAAGTGCATAAAAGTGCAAATAGTTCATGCGACGCGAACAAACTTCAAAAGAGCCGACAAAGAGATTGTATTCTGGTTGTTAGATATTCTGTGATCCAACCATAGATCCTAACATAAGAACGAAAAATATCACTAGTCACGTCCCATAATCTAAGATTCCATTTACTAATCTATGATTCCATGGCCAACTGTCGCGGCCAAATACCCTGTTTGTGGGTAAATTGCTGCAATCTGTCAAACAGATAACCTATCAATCTATCGAAAAAGTTATTTTTGACTATTATAAGCAAATTGAAAGTGATTATTAGAAATATGGAAGATTCAATGGAACATTATATTCGAATATATAATAATACTAAAAACGATCCAGATAATAGTGATAGCGGAATAAAGTATTTCATAACTTTCCTCCTATTTTTGTGTGTATAATAAAATTGGTACATATTTTCCAGAAAAGCGGCAGCAACTGAGCAAAGAAAAAAAGAATACGAAGCTTATGCAATGAAAATTGTTATGTTTCTATTGGATGGAAAGTTACGATCTGAAATTTTTTTGAGATGTGTAAGTATTTAGGTCTTATGCTGCCACATTACTTGGAGAACTTATTGTAGTTGAAATATATAAATGGAGATTATTACCAAGATGTGGTGGAAGAACGAGCTATTTCTAAATTATGTGGTTATCCATTATGTGGTAAAAAAATACCAGAAATGCCAAAGAAAAAATATCATATATCCACAAAGGCTAATAAAGTATATGACATCAGTGAACGTAAGGTAAGCTAATGATTATGTTGTTGGTGATATAAACTTAGTATTGGCTTTTAGAATTATTGCAGCAACTTTTGCTATAAAGCCAGTTTATATATTAAAGATCAGATAGATTCTAGTCCACTATGGCTAAGGAATCATAGAGAAATGGCTGATTGTAAATTACTTTCCCCCACAGCTGTGTAAGTTTTAAAAATACTATTATATTTTAAGTCAATTTCCTGCTATGGCCAAAAATAATTATAGGGGAACACCTGGTGAAGAAATTGATCATGGTATTGTTAGAGTAAATGATTCTTTACCACAGTTTACATCAGTTACTCATTTTACACAGATATCATTGGAAGAAATTGGAGATATGGAAGAAAATTCTGGCAAACTAAGAAAAACAAGTAAAAAGTATAAAGTCAATCAGTCACAACTAAATGTAATACAGGAAAATAATTCAGAAAATGATGAAAGTGAATCAGAAAAATATGATTTAGAATGTGACAATACTATTGATAGTAAACTTTTCAATAGCAACAATGACCCAAATGCAAAAAGCTGTGAGAAAGGAAAACAGGATAAAAAGCCATCAGATGAAACTCTAAAGCTGCAATATTTAATATCAAAATTAAAAGTGACTAATAATAACAAAACAAAGCTCATTGATCCTTTACCAGCAAATATTAAACTCACCCAAAAACTACAATCTGTACAATCGCAAGATAACATTAAGATCACAGAAAAGAAATCTTCAGAAGTATCAGGTTTAAGCAGTGCTAATTGTGAACTATTAGCAAAGATTAAAACATGTGTTCAGGAGTGGATAACATTAGATACTTTTATTTATATTTATGGCGAAGATAAAGTTAAGCAAGATTTGACTGAAAAGAAAATGGAAGAATATTTTGATAAATTAAAAATAAAAGATCTCGACATGTCATACCAATTAAAATATATGGGAATATGTAGAAAACTACATATGCAAGCGTTAGCTGAAGAAAAGTTTGATACTGCAGTTTTGGGAAGTTCACTAAAACCTTTGCCAGATTTTAAACAATTGAAGGAGGAAGTTCAAGATCTCGATTTTAAAGTAAAATGTTTTTATAAGGGAGCTTTATATGAAAAACCAGACTCAAATTTTCCAACTAAACCTATAAAGGAAAATGCTGAAGTGAGAGAAGGACCTGTTGTGTTGCCATTGGTTGATGTATCTGCTCAAAATGTTCTAAGACGAAAAGTTTTTCTAAGTTCTATAAATAAATCGTAAGTAATATGAAACTTGTAGTCACAGAGAAAAAGCAATTTTTTTTGTGCAAGATAGTTGCGGTCATACATGATTGGTGATTGGAGTTTACTATTTCATATTCGGCTTCTTTGGGACAAGTGAATTGAGTGTTAGCGCTAACAGTTTGTTTTGTTCAGATCTGAGCAGATCATAATAAGAACTTGATATGTCTGAATTGTATTTTGTTTAACACGACTTCTCTTCATAATGCCTTCAGTATTTGTCATCTTCTTTTTGCATTATTTCATATTTCAATATTATTAAGTATAACGAATGCAAATTACTCTGTAAGGGAAGTGGGTACCAATTTTATCCTTATGGAAAAGTGACATGTATATTTGTTCCTTTTTATGGAAAACTACTGCTCCAATTTTGTTGAAATTTTAAAATATTTTCATCAACATAGACTTAACATTCAATTCAGAAACAAGCATCTTAAATTTTGCAGTTTTTATTAGCTATAAAAATTACGAAAAATGACGACTTTTTTTGAACTTTGATTTTTTTTCTTCTGGCTATTTAATTTTTTCAGGAAACAATTTGAAATATATTTTGATATCACTAATTTGTTCTCATAAAACATTGTGTTGAATGATCTATTCGATTTCAAGAAAAGGGAACATTTATTGGAAAAACATCATTTTTCAAAACAACCAAGAAACGGGCGTGTTATGTTTCTTCATCCGTAGACGATAGATTAGAATAAATCTAAAGTTATTTATCCGTGAACAGTGAAATTTATAAAAAAATAATATTCTATTAATCTCTATTCTAAGTTTTCGTAAAAGAAAGGTAAAAATAGGTACTATCGGGCAGTAAATCCAGAGCAGTTTGAGTGTAGCAACTTATGCATTTTTTATCAAAGTTGGCCGGACGCATGAATATCCGATTATTCCGCATTAAATGAGACTTTATTAATTCGGGACAATAGTTTCGGAAATACGTGAGTTCTCATTATCAACCGCACGAAGATCGAAACTTATTGAATCGGAAAGTGGCACTCCTCCACCACTCAATTTTGGTATGGATTTATGGTGGTAGAATGGTTCACATTTGTCACTAATTCTTCAAGTAGGCGTAAAAAAAGCCGTTGTAAATATGTTGCATTTTCAGAGGGAGCTAGCGGTGCATTTAGGTCTGGCCTTTTGTTATTTTTATTTCATTCATTCTGTCTTTCGTTTTATAATGGCAACCCACACTATTACTACGCTACTGTCCTTGTGATGCCTTTGTTTATTACAGTTATTTAATACTCACTGTATAAGTGAAAAAAGCGTCATTAATGTAAGAATATTGAAGCTTTTTACAATATGAAATCATTAACGAAATTTATGTATTTATACTAATTACTGTAATAAATTTAAAAGGAATTAATGTATTTTATCAACGCTAATTCTCCGTTAAGCTTGTGTGTACGTATCAGGTGAAATCTATTCAACGTATTTTTATACGCAAAGACAGATATGTAAATATGAATAAAATAAAATAAAAGACCAATATATAATATACATGATAAGTATAATTTATAAATCTACGAAAAAAGAACGTCTATTGACACACTAGTGGATCCATTAAAGTAAAAAAAACTTCTGGCCTAAATGCTGATGCTTCGAGTCTCGGGTAAGCAGTAGGGATATGCACTATTTGGAACAAAATTATCTTTAACAGTAAGTAACCATTTTGCATTTATTAAATCTGGAGAATACTTTTCCAATCATTATCTGGAAATAATTTTATCTTTGAATTAAATTATCATAATATATTTCGAGTTTATTTAAAATGGTCTTGAACAATTTTATTTGAATATTGCCCAACTTTGGTGCGCAGTAGTCGAATTCAAGCTTAGGCATGCCATATCGCTCCCTTAATGTTGTTCGGTGTGTTATGGAGTGATTGCAGTGGTATAGGAGACCAAGTGCAGAGAATAATAAGTTTCACATATTCAACAGCGTGAAACTGTTTTCAACACACTAATGTTTACAAATACTTTTGTGAAGGAAAAATCGGAAGTGCATGAATTGACAATAAAAAAGTGTTTTTTCAAGGGAACACAGAAACAAATCCTAGAAAAAATTATCAGTCCTGGAAAGAAATGAAAACAAACAATTTTAGTTAGCATTCACACGGAGAAATTAATTGTTTCCATTAATCGTGATATTGACAGGGATGATCTGAAGAATTATGACATGAAGGGAATTTTATAATATAGTTAACAATAACATTTATTATATTCTACTATGTTTGTATATTGTATTAAAATCTATATACAAGTGTTTATTAATGTATTTATACGTCATTCATTAATAGAATGAGATAAATTCATCAATTTACAATTATTCAGAAATACTCTTAATAAAAAAATTCAATGTTATTATAAACTGCTTAGGATAATTCATTGATTGCATCAAAAATTCTCTCGTTGATTTCTTAGCTTGTTATTATGTAAAACAAGCGAAAGTTACTGATAATCAGAAGTATTTTCACCAATCGCTAGCTTCCTTCTCCTTGGGTTGATGTAACCACCTACCATATTTGCGCAGCGGCTCGACATGTTACGTGTTGATTATTACACGGAAAAGATTAGCGAGGTTGACTTGGAAAAGTAAAATTAAAACTAACTACTCCCCTCTCCCCATGAGCCAGCAGAACATAGTTGTAAATTAAAATCTTACATCTAAAGAAAACAATCATCATTTTTTTTTGCATGTCTGCCCCTCCCATGGTGATACTATAATTTTAATTTAAGATTAAGTATATCTAAGCAGAAGCCGGCAGTACGGCTGAGAAGGTGCATCATGCCATCTTGAGAGTCAAGCAGTAGTATGCGGTACTGGTTGTTTGTTGGGTGGCCATTTGAACAACACTTCTCAGCGGCTCGGTGTGTTTCTGGCATCTAAGCCAAGGGCCTTTTCAAGGCCTATAGTGGCGAGTTATTATTATTAAGTATATCTAAACAGGCAACCTTTTTTTTTTCTTTTTTAAATTTCTTTTTCAAGCTAAAAAATATTTTTTTAGCTTGAAAAAATTATAATTGACTTAATGCAAAATTTTGTTGCAAAAAATGTTTATTACAAGATGAATAATTTCAGGATGACAAAATTCATAAACGAACTACATCTTGATGAATCCACTGTCCTCTCCGATTCACATGACTTGGTAAAGAGTTTTAAACTGCAATCCCATAATGTAGTATTCAAGCCTCTCGTGTGGCCACTGGTGGCATATATACTGATTAGAATGTAAGTATGCAAACTATATTTGTATCCGTACAATATTAAATTTTGCTCCTTGATATTTCCGGTGCTTATACTCTTATTATGTTGGTAATCCAAGTTTCAGTAAATAAGTAACGTTTCGTTGAGATAAGAAGCATACCAAATACATACTTTAATTAACATTCAAGTACATTTTCTTTTTAGCAATTTAGATTTGAAAACTTGATAACAAGACTTGGATGTAACGTTACAATTGCTATCACATGGTCACTGTCATACCAATCATCATTTCAAAATCAATTAAATTTACTATAGCGAAAATTTTGTTGCAGCTTAGCTATTAAACAGCAAGACATCGGGGATCAATTAGAAAAGGCGAGCAGTGTTGAACATTGTAAATTAATTTTCTCGAAATATACCGGATTTGAAGAAACAGTTGACGAAATTCTTACTTTGCTTAAAAATGTTGATAAGTTTGTCGAGAATTACATAACCCAGCAGTAGTTTTATTTAATATTAATTATGTGTTTTTGATAAGAAAATAAGTTTATAACAATATATCATTATTTAATTTATTTTTTAATAAATACTTAATTAGTATGATAAATAAATGTATGATATGCAAACCTCGAAAGATAATGTAGCCAAAAATTGAAAGAGGAAAGTTGTTATTATACCCACCTGTATCTCATTTTAAGTAATTGTGATGAAATTTTGTACATATTTGACATATGCGTCATAATTATTGATTGTGACTGATAGGTCTCGATGTGGTTTTAATAATAAGCCTGGAATACATATTGTTGTCATTACATCTGGTTTTACATTTTATATAACTATATACCCAAAATGATAAATGATACATTTTTGAAGTCCGATATGCTATCAAGCAAAAAAATTAAATTGCATGGAATGAGTGAACCTAGATGGACTACAAGGGACAAGATAACTCAATATAAAGGACTTATTAATTTATATAGTAAGTAAATATTAACGACCCAAGTTAAATTTAGATTGCTGTTTAGCTTTTTGTCAAAATCTTCATGGTATATTACACTCAAGTAGCACCTAATAGAATGTAATCTATTTAGAAAAGTTATATTGCCATACATTACATACTTCAGTTGTAAAAAGTCTTCGATTATTGTACCTACATTACTCCACTCAACT
Organism: Protaetia brevitarsis; assembly: GCA_004143645.1. NCBI lineage: Eukaryota > Metazoa > Arthropoda > Insecta > Coleoptera > Scarabaeidae > Protaetia > Protaetia brevitarsis. Next base: position 23,995 of record RXPK01004155.1, on the reverse strand, counting down.
AGGATTTTATTAGTTGATTTGGGTTCATCTAATATTTCGGATACACAAGTAAGGTCGTTGTTATATTAAGTTTGCTGATATCATATCAGAATTTGAAGTCATTTCGACAAAATTATCTTCATCCAGATATTAACGCAACTTTTCCCAACAATTTTGACCTGTTTCTGTGCAAAGTAAGATTAGTACACTAAGACACGTCCTTAAGACTCTGTTTTTATAAACGTGTCCGGTTCAATATCTAAATGTGTATTTATTTTAAGTACTAATTCGCTTTTTTTCGGGGTAGATAAAGTCTAAAGAATTTGTTGCTTATTAAACAGCCCCGCAGAGCCTAATCTCCTAATTATAATTACGGCAATCAACTGTTACAAACCTGGTTTTTGTATATCTCAGTAGATTTGCGCAGAGTTGTATCTACAGGTGCAAGTCGACGTTATTCATACAGACTTACATGATTAAACTTGTGGTTTTATTAACACACACAAAAAAACAAAACAGTTGTTACGTCCTTATTAAATTTCAATCCTGTTCTCTGAGAGTTTGTAAGTGCAAAGTTTTACTTGCTAGCAGTGACGGCCCATGACAATATTTGGTGGTAAGGCCAATCTCTCAAAAACACATTAAATTCTTATCTGGAATACTTATCTGCTTGCATATATTTAGTCTTTAAACTGCACGTACATGCATGAGTCACTTGTTTACATTTCCTTACCTAACTAATGTAAAATTATTCAGGTATTTTTGTGATTTTATATCGACGAAAACATAACACAACATAGAGCACATGAGTTATTTAAGCGAAGATTGTCGAGTAAAATATAATGAATATTTTATGCACAACCCCACGTATTTCTTACAAAGAAAGAAAAACACAATTTTTATTTTCTTTGTTTGTTTACCTAAGCAAATGGCTTGTTTTTTTTCACTTAAAACACTATTATGATGTATTTTTTAAGAATAACTCCCTTGTTATATTTAGTTTTTCATTTTAATAATTTTTACCCAAAGAAAGATATTAATGGTAGTTCCATTGGATTTGCAATACTATATTATATTATTAATTTGCGATGCCACCCTAGAATAATACTATACTTTATTACTATAATTCATAAATATTAAATATTCTTGAACCCAATTTTTATTGTGGGGAGGTGCTAAACATATGTTTCTACTTTCAACAGTCGATCATCGACGGCCGTTTGCGTCTGATTAACACGCTTGCCTACCGTGATAGTGGGAGATCCTTCCCGCACAGTGGTGAGCACTGACGAGATGACTTGATCAATCAGCATGCAGCGGGCGACGAAACGGCTGGCCCCACTTTAATGTAATTTTTGCTCCGCGCGGATACCTACAAACGTCTGAAATCAGGGGCCAATCTAGACGTGGCCCCAGTTCGCCGCTTATCTGCATAAATAACAAGGCGCGTTTGGTCACATCAAATCATGGGAATCGCAACGTTCGTTCTGTACTTAAATATGTGTGTGGACGTGTACTTATCGGTATTTTTACAGAAAATAAAAGCTCCTTAATGATTAATTTGTTATTTGCAATGATGGGGTCATGGTGCCATGGCTCTTTAAGAGGGGCCGCCCCTGCTTGCTAGTATTCTAAAATAATTTCGTCACACTTTTAATATATGTCTTAGAGTACGATTTCAGACCGCCTCTATCGCTGACGAGTGAAGCAGAGACTGGACTTGGGATGGTCTGAAATCCGCATTCTAGTTATTATAGTCTTCTCCATGAGCGTAAGTGGTCGACTATTTCTTTTTGCCGCTTGTGTTTCACTTTGCTTTACTTCACCAGAAATTGGAGATATTCTTTGTTTTCTGTGACCTGCATGATAAACTATCAAAAACATTAAAATCGTCTTTTAGATTCATCTCTGTATGAAGTTTCCATGCTTTGCGTATATATTTCAACTAACTCTTCCTTTTTTCTTTCTGTTATGTCCAGCATCTTCATTTATCGATAAATGATTTCAGTTTGACATCATTCAACCTTCTAACCTGTTATTGTAACTTCGTCGACCAAATCCCTTCTTATACATGCTCTAGTTAGACTACTCGTCACTCAATTAAAAATCTCTAATTTTTATTTTGTACGCTTTTCTTTTAATTATTGTTAAATCAACACAGATAAAAATAAAAACTAGTGTATCAATGAATAATTGGTCAAGACGTGTTTGTTGTTTCATATTTCAGAAATACTTGGTGTTGCTTGAGTACTGATAAGTATTGAATGAACCTGGTAGCTGCAGAACAGTCCAACTCGGACTAACTTATTGAGTATGTGTTATTTTTGTTGACAGGATTAGAGCATATCTTAATTTGTGTTGTAATTTTGTTAAGAAGAATACCACATGCATCAAACAAATTCTAGCTTTTTTTTTTTTTTCTTTTGGCCCTTTGCGTTATAACGCAAAACGTAAGAAGTTTATAAAGCAACGCTCTGTTTTATTAAACGAAATCTCGTGTCGCGACACAACAATATAAACGTTAAATAATACCAATAATGCAAGGATTACATTTGTTAACACAAATAATATTCGTTGTAATTGCGATTATATTTGATGATTCAAGATTTTGAACACAAATAGCTACTTCCACCAGGAAGCAATGTTGTATTGCTCCCTACTGCAATCTCTACGGCGCATGTCCGTACGTTTTGTGTTCTAATGCAATAGCACAAAGATGGCAAAGCTACTAAATACCACCAAGTATACTCTTTAGCATGTATTAATAAATATACTATTTACAGAGAGAGATAAAAAGATATCGCGTACTGATAAAAGTGTAGCTTTAAAGAGAGATGTAAACATGGTAGCTGCCTTAAAAAAGCAAATAGCGAATTCTCGGTTGCAACTGGATAACGCGATATTCGGTGATCGTCAAGGCATACGGAATGCACTAGGAGAAGAACGAAGAAATTTGCTTGCTTATAAAAATTTAAGTTCATCGGTATAACATTTGATATTATTCTTAATAACAATTTAATATAATTAATTATAATTTTATATTTAATTTTCAGGAAATATTAGAACATATTTCGAAAACTAACTTTGATTACAGAAAACAATTAGATCTCTACAACTATAGAAAAATGATTAAATCTAGAAAACTGATTAACGCCAAGGTAATATAAGATTTTTGTGTAATTTTCGTTTACGTAAAAGTTGATAATTCATTAAGTATTTATGAATCTATTTATAGTTACTAAGAGCAGAGTTACACGACAGGCTAATTTATTCTGCACCAGGACAACTTCCAATAGAGATTCGATGTAAAATAATCACAGCAAGCGTTCAAGACGCGTTTTTGAAAAAGGAAGCCGCCATTGTTATTAATGATTCTTATAAAAAGATTATTAGTGTTTGTAAAAAGGTAATTTGGATTTTTGATTTCCACTATTTGCTTACACTTTTACAGTGGCGGCTATTTGAGTGAATTCTTCGCTTATTTCGTGAATACAATATCGAAAGTACAAAACAGAAATGATTTCTGTTGTAATTATTTTTTGCTTTGAAATAATAAATGAAGAAATTTAGTGTAGATGATACATAACATAAAATCATTTCGCGCTTTCTAAGGTTGCGCGTTTTTCACACGCCGCTAACTAGGGAAGAGATCGCATCCAGTCGACCAATCTGGACCAATCCACTGCACCTGCATGCTGTTTGCACATGAACATTAGTTGTTCATTTTTCCGGTGACGATCATATGTATGCATCAAAATGTAAACGATAGTACCTGGTTTTATTCGGTTAGATGCAATAATGTTGAATTGTGAATCAGTACATTTTAAAATCTGGAAAATTACTATGTTGCGAATTTTACATACCAAATTCTAGGACTCCATATATCCTTGATGTAATCTTGGAATCATTGCGGGACGATCGATCCAAGCAAGGAAAATGTATGTTGAGTGCGATTTTATTGGGGCAATTGGCTACAGAATATTTATACGACAGAAAAAATGAATATAAAGTATTAGAACGCCTGGTTAAAACAGATATGCGTGCGAGAAGAGCTGAATTAAATGAACTAGAGGAGTCGATTAATATGAGTAATAAGCAATTGAAATTTCTAATAAGAAAAGATGTGAGTTGTTGTGGCCTGACATGTTATGAAATGACATACTTGTATTTAATATTTGTATGTTTTCTTTTCAGAGTGATTTAACCTTGGGGGTAGCAAATCCGAAATCAAATCTTGATATTGAAGAACATATAAGTTTTATATCCAAAAAGTTAGATACGTTAAAAGAATCGTTTGCTACAAATAGCTATTTCGCATTGAACGATTGGTAAATGAATATTGGTAGATTTTAACGAATAATAAACCGATTACTTATACAGTTTACGCAATCAACATCATCAATTTGAACTTTTGAAGCGATTGGCAGAAAAATGTCTGCGTGGACGAGACGCTCTTCAAAATAAAATCAATCATTCTTCTTTAATATACGATGAAATGTATAATACAATGATTGCAACGACTTTTGAGTAAGTTTTATAATTGCTCACTAATTTGTTAGTACATAGTGCGTTTTCATTATTTCAAATGATAATATTATTATTAGGGAAGACAACACAATAAATGATTTGTTTATGCTGATATTATAGACGATTCGTAGGTAGAACATATGCTAGGGATGTTATTAAATACAGTAAGAAAGTAGAAAAAAGCTAAATTTTTGGATAGAGCATTGGAAGCGTGGATAAATATAACATAATGTTTTCCTTGTTAGAATGTTTAAAATAAAAATTTATGACAAAAAATAAAATTATAAATTTGTCAGAAGTTATTTTTGCGGTACCAGCGTATGCTCCAGGCACGTGCTTAGCGTTCAAACTAGTGTTTTATGTAATAATTAGCCAGTGTAACTAATCAGAAAATTCCCCACGGGATATTGGCTACTTTACTTAAATATTAATAAAAACCCCTAGTAGTTTGCGTGCGCGTAACTGCAACAATTCTTCTAATCACACTTAGAGAGAATTATTATTTTTTATTTAATCCAAATCTTCATTTAACAGATATAAAAATGCAAAGCAATCATTGAAAAAACAAATTCAGAAGAAAATTGAAAAGATTAATGAAGTTCGGCAGTTATACGAAAAACGCTCCAACAAAATAGTAGCGATTAAAATGTCATTGCAGCATTTGGAGCAGAGATGTAAATATGTCAAAGAACCTTTTGATGCGCACAAGCTAAAGCATAAAAGCATAGCATCTGAATACGCGATTGCCATGGAAGCGTTGGATATCAAGGCAGATTGTAATTATCATTTGTTTCATTCGCTCTGATACTATTCAAAGGTTTCCTTTTTCAGGTTTTCATCTGCTAGATATATTGGTACCAAAGCTAACGTTGCTGTCAACAAGTGTCACTCCTATAGTTGATCCCTGGGAACACGAACTGGCTCAAATTGATACTGAAACTCTAGTTTTGAATAGAACGAAATCAACAATATTAGAGGAAATTGTAGCTGAAGAATGTAAGACATTTGTATAATTCATGATACTTCTGGGTCAACGTGTAAAATGTTTATTGTTCACGTCTTATTTCATTTAACGAACATAACGACTGCGACAAGGGAATTTCGCCGGGAAAATGTTCCTGTGATGTCCCACTTTGCCAGATTGGTATTTATTCTTTTGAAAATCTCTTGCGCCGATGTCAATTTTATTTTTATTATTTATTAAAGAAAATATTGCTTCGAAACGTCGAACCGTGTTAGTAATACTTGGGCTGGAAATTAACTCTCGAGATAACTGAGAACAAATTTCTACTTATTTCTACTACGGCGTAATCATTTTTAAATTAATCTTTGCTGTAACCCATTTACAGTGCAGTTGTTTAAATATATGTCAAGAGAGGCAAACGACTAAAATTCCGACAAAATTTATCCTGAAAATTTTGGTGACAATTTTCGTAAGAACTTTTGTGGCGACACTTTCAGGTCGTCTTACACAGGAATAAGGTTAATTCCATTTGCACTTCTCAGTTGTAACCTAAATCTAAACAATTATGATCCATATTTTGCTGGTTTATCGGTTAAATTAAGGATTTCTATGATAACCATAATCAAATAACAATTTAATTTAACAAATGCGTCTGCTTACAACAACAAATATCGTGAAAATTCCGGTTAAAATTTATTCCTGTGTAAAATGACCTGAAAGTGTCGCGACAAAAATTCTTACGAAAATTATCACCAAAATTTTCGAGATAATTTTTGTTATGATTTCTGTAAAAATTCTCGTACGTGTAAAGCGGCTCTTAGGACGCCACTCGATGCAAATAATTTGGTGGAAGGTTTAAAGCGATGTGGTGTCCCATGATTAATGTAGTTAATTGTACCTACATCCAAAGCCATTCTTTTGCTTAAAACTTGGTTGCTTGCCACATATGAAGGTTATCGCATTATATATTATGTTTCATATATATATTCTTTTTTTTTCGTAATTCACGTATTTATAAAGCACGACTTGTTGATGAGTTTGACAGTTTGCTTTATACCGCCTGTCAAATCATGAGTTGCACGTGTTCGCCCCTGGCGCCATTAACCGCCCTTTTTGGGAAAAATGTTTACCCTTGGGTTGATAGGATTGCGATAGCAAAATGTCAATTTGAATAAACGTTATTTTGATAGGTGTCTAAGTTCATATTTTCCAAAATTACACTAAAACTTCGTCAAAAACTGAACAATTAGGTTTTTTATAGTTGCGTTTCAGTTTTAACATAAACTAGACTGCATCAGCCGCTACTATTATTTTGATATGTCAAGAAAGCAGTTCTCATGTTCTGAAATGTCATGCAGCTGTGGCTACTTACCGGAATCTAGAGTAACTTTCAATTCAATGTAAAAATTTAGAGATCCAACAGGCCGTATAAAGCACGCTGTCCAACTCATCAAGCAGGTCGTGTTATAAACTATTATTTTAATATAATGACAAATGACAGATCAAGAACTACTACGACCAAAATTTCATAAATATTTCGGCGACACTGTATTCCCAATAAAAAGTCGCAGCTCCAAATGACGATTTCAATTTCAAAATTTAGGAGGCTTAACAGTTCTCCATAATATTGGACTGTGATTCCGCTTAACACAAATGCAATACAAATATATGTTTGATTGTCTACAATTGGGTACGTAATAAATAAAATAAAATAGAGTAAGTACTTCCTAATTTTCTATTGATATACTATGGGATCACATAGCTACTAGTTTCGACAGATAGTAATTGTCTCCATCAGGCTGTGCAGCGTGATCGCTTAATAGTCATTGATTAAAAGCTTAGAAAACAACATGAGAAATTTGAAAGGTATATGATTCGCTGACCGGACATTTTGGGAAAAAATATCTAAATTCCAACATCCCCCCGCACGACAGTCAAGCGATTACTCAGTAATCGCATTAGGAAGTACGTACTCCATTTTATTTTATTTATTATAATACAAATACCTTCAGCACAAATTCCTGGTTAAGAAAATTAAGTCTTTTATTAACTAATTTTTAACATATTTAGGTATTTATGAGGGGTAGGTCCATCGTTCGGCTTGGCTAAGCTATTAGATTTTTACAAATTGAATGGTATAATAAATCACATTAATTTTCATTTGTAGCTCTCATTGAAACTGACGTTACAATAGAAGATGCTACGGTACCGACTAGAGCCGACGTCAAAGCAAATAGTGCAAAAATTGTCGCGGATAATACAAATAAGGACGATATGGATTTCATGTTTATCACAAGATCTAGCTGCAGAAAGAAAATAAAATATTAGTAATTCAAAAATATGCATTACTCATTATATATTTTAATTTTAACATAGATATCTATCTGTAAGCAATTTGTAAACTTGCGACATCCAAATCAGGTTTTTATTGTTAGTGTGGATTGCTTTTTAATCTCTACAGCAATTAAAACTAGGTTCGTAATGTTGCAAGGTTTCTTCCTAGAAGTTGGATATATGCCTATATATATTATTTATTTATAAGGTTCTAATGCTGTAATTTTTGAATGTACAAAAATATAAAATACTTTATGATATTGATTGTGTATCTTGTTTTTTATATTTTTCAACGTCCCTATGGTAATGAGAAAAAAATAATGTTAGTATCCATTTAAATACTAACGAATATTGACGTTTTGTCGTATTTGTTTGTCAATACTAGGTACTTTTACATATTATGTTGTATTATTCCTCATTGCTTCCCGTATAAAATTTGCTGTAACTGAAGGAAACCTATATCATCAGCAATGTTGTCCGCAAAGAAAGTCAAGCTTCATGGCATGCAAGATAGCAGATGGACCACCAAAGACAAGATCACCCAATACAAGGGCCTTATCAATTTATTTAGTAAGAACACATGAGATAATAAGACTATGTATACTAAAACTTTTTTATAAGCCAGGGACAATAAAATTATGCAGATAGATACTCAAGTTGCAAACAAGAAACAGCAACAACTATTGAAACAGCTTCATAAGGATATTGTTCTAAATAGGCAGAAGTTAGATAACGCTTTTAGAGGCGATAAACAACAAATTAGAAATGTCTTACAAGAGCACAGAAATATGCAATTGGCCTACCAAGAATTACATGCGTTGGTAATACAAACTTTAATAACAATATAGGAAATTTCCTACCAGAGCTTATAACTCATATACTTATACTTTTCGTTTTACGAACGCTTTATATAAAGTGTGTTTTATTTAGTTTTGGAATATCTTTAATTATACAACATCGAATTCTATAGTTTTATTAAAAAAAAACCGAGTTGTTAAATACAATCTTTGATAGGCCACTGTTATTATTGCTAATGAAAGTGTTAAATGTTCTAGCAAATTATTGACCATATACATCAAGACAATTTCAATAAACGAAAAGAATTAGATAGGCTGACACATAGAATGAAGCTAAGAACAGAAACCTTAATTCATGCTAAGGTAGTTTTGTTATTTCTGTTGGGTGTAACTTAAATTTATATAACGAGTTTCTTGCCATAGCTGAAACTAGCAGAGCTAGAAGATCGTATAAAGTATGAAGCCCCTGGGACTTTACCTTCGGAAATGCAGGCAAAAATTGTAACTGGACAAGTTCAAGATGCTATACTAAAGCAGGATGCTGCCATTAGCGTTCGGCATATATACAAGAAAATTTTAAGTATAATGAAAAAGGTTCGATCATCTCTGAAACTAGTTTTATATTTCTTATATATTTTGAAACACCTTTTAGGATGCTATATACTTTGACGCAGTTTTAGACACACTAAGAATGGACTCTAAACTTCAAGGAAAGTGTATGTACAGAACAGTTCAGTTGGGCCAATTAGCCACTGAGTACTTGGATGACAGGAAAAATGAGTTTATGCAGCTAGAGAAAGCGGTTAAAAAAGATATGAAAGGCAGAGAAGCAGAATTGGAAACCATACGTCAATGTGTTGGAGGACTTAATAAAAAATTAAGAATGTTGATTAGGAGAGATGTATTATTATTCTTTAGTGATGAGAAAATTACCTATATAGCTATCGTTTACAACTATTTTAGAGCGATTTAAATGTAGCAGACGCCTTTAGCCACAATACAGAACGATTAGCGAACTTGATATGCTTAACGATTTAGAATTTACAAAGAATATTTTCGAGCGGCTTCAAAATGTAGCAAAGGTAACTCATTACGAAGACATCTTCCCGTGGTAGGTAAACTTTGTCTTAATGAATTAATTTTTAATAAAATTATGAACAAACATCTTGCTTTATCTTCAAGTATTCAAGAACAGAAACGACAAGCTGAACGTCTCGAAGAATTGGTTCAGAGAGGGTTGGAAAACAAAGAACTACTTCAAAATAAAACGAATCATGCTGAATTGATGTACTACGACATGCTTTATACAATGAATGAAACTACCTTTGAGTGAGCTACGCAGTTTTAGACACAAGGGTATAGTGGTTTGAATTGCATATCTTTTTTTAGATACAAAGAGAATAAAAAGCAATTGAAAGCAGGTCTTGACAGTGTAAAGACAAGAATTGAAGAGACAACGGAAACTATATCAAATAGAGGCAAATTAATGGTAATGATCAGGAGGTCTCTCCAACAACTTTTATTGAAGTGTAAACCAGTATTATCCTCCGGCGACAGGAAATCAGTGGTGCACAGAAAAATTTCAGACACAATCATAGACGAACCAGAAGTGGTTGAAGAAGACGGACTCAAACTCATAAATGCTCTTTCAGCAAAATTACAAGTTTTAGCCAACGCTACGGCAAATGTGCCTCAATTAGCAGGTCCACAAAAAGATACGGCAGAAATGATGTATCAGAAGTTAATATTTGATAGCAGCAAGATAATTGATACGAAAGTTAAACGTGACGGAGAAGGGGAAGCCCTTATCGACACGATATCAGTAGAAGATGCTCAAATACCGACAAGGGAATACATTAAAGCACATAGCAACGAGATTGTGCACCAGTTTATTAAGGCGTCTGATGAAGAAGAGGCTGCTAGAGCTGCGGGAACTCGGAAAGGAAAGAAATAACTTTTTGATCAAAATGAGTATAAATTTGGAAAATGTAAGACGTATTGTAATAAAAAACTCTAAAATAAGTTTGTAGTTTTGATCTTCCATTTCTGTTGGTGTAGAATTCATGTGTATTAATGTTCTATATCTATTGTATTATTGTCTACAATAATCACACATGTACACTTTCACAGACAGATTCAGCGCATGTGCTGAGTAACCAAAATTCGCACATAAGACACTGCACCCTCTGTTCTCTTCTTGCATAATCATTAAATTTCCCTTCACAAAAGATGCACACTGCATCATAGGCAGTAGGTTTTGTCTCTAATGAATCAACAATACTTGATACAGAAATCTCAGAGTCTGTGTTAACCTTACCGATTCGTCTCTTCGTTCGGTTTCTTTTTTCTTTACATCTTCCTTTTCCCTTGGCTTTACCGTTTCCTTTGGTTTTTTCCTTGATTCTTTCTACTTCACGTTTTTTTTTTTGTTGCTTAGAGTTTTTTCGTTCTACTAGATCCAAGTCACTCTTATATGTATAGCTGGTTATAACTACAGATCGTGAAGGCTTACGACCTTTATTCGGACTGTGTTTTCTAGATTGCGGTATAGGTGAAAAATCGAAAGGCAGCCGCGTGACGTGCTTGGTTGCTAAATTCTACTGCTGCATGACGTTGGGCCTGGGTTTGCTACGTGAAAAGACGCCTCACCGTCTTTAGTGGACTCATAACAGTTCTAGGAAAGAAATTACGGTGACGTGATTTTGTAAACAAATGGGTTTGAATCCCTCCGTAACGATGAGAAGTCTTTCTATTGATCCCACAGGAGCACCCTTTATAAGAGTTTAGGCATATGTGTTATTTTTACGCGGGAATATTATCATTGGCGGCGCGAATATGGCTACTGGACTCATAAACGCTACTGCTGTTATAAGAGAACCTCCTTATGCAGATGTTAATGCTCCTATGATTTTTTTTACCAGAGCAATTATTTTTGGGGATTTGCTTTGTACAGTCAAAGAAAGAACAACCCCTCTCTCACTTGTATTTTTTTGAGCGTACGATAGAAAAGATTTCAACCGACGTCACTTTTTTTAAATACGAACCAATCTTGAAATGTGGTACTAACTATTAATAAATAATTCCGTCATTTCAAGAAAATTTGAATTGACATACTCAAGGTTGCTAAGTGTTTGAAAATAATACTGTATATTTCCCTTCCTTATAAACCTCCAAAATGTAAAATTCCAATATTCGTTTTCGGGAGAATCACAGAGTTCTCACAAAGAACTTGCCTGTCGGTTTTCTTATAGAGAACATAGCCTTCATCAATATCTTCCTGCAATCTCAGATTTAAACGAATATTTTAACTCTAAGCTGATACACCAACTGACAGTGTCGAATTGCGACAAACCGTGAAATTTATTCTCCACGGCTAATGCATATTTAAGCAACTAATATCAAATGGATGATTGTTTAGTAGCGTGTTAGTAACTTGGTAACACAGGATTTAAGAGCACTTTGAACAACATTCACTACTAATACGACACAAAATGCGAAAAACGCTTTCATCCTAGCTGTATAAGTTGGTAGGTCGTCATACGTGTTCTATTTTAAACTAGATGTCCCCAATAATTTTAATAATACTACACTATTCCAAATTACGTTTCTTTCCTACAGCTGTACCAGTTAAAAATGGCCAATGTCCCTTCTTGTCTTATCTCTTCGTTGATTAAACTCCTAGTACGTCCATTTAATTATGCTCGTCCGAAAGATATTTACAAATGCCCGCAATAAAATACTTATTGGACTATGACGATCAACTATTGTCGCCTCCAAGAATGAGTAACGCTTTTGCAGTCAACTCAAAATATGATGACATGGAAAATAAGACCTAAGGAAAGACAAATCTCAAATATATGTGCCTGTGACGATTGGGAAAATTAATTTATTATGGGTATTTAGGTAAAACGAAATAAATTACTCTTATTATTAGCTCACAAGCATTCACATGGTATTACGGGAGATATTTGGGTAACGATAATTTTCAGTTCACTGCAAATGTGTTTTAGTTCTTTTCATATGTTGTATTATTTTCTTACTAAAGATAATCAGAAGAATGGCCAAGCAACCGACTACATATTTAATATATACAGTAATAGGAAGCCAATTTTTCGTGTTTAAGCAAACGAATAAACAGTAGAAAAGCTAACCTTTATGTTGATTATTACAAAATAGTTTAAAGAAAAAATAAATATAACAGATATATACCATTTTGAGTTATTCACTTCATTTTGTATTTTCAGTCTTCAATATTTAAAGCGGCAAATTTATTGGTGCTACTAAAATTAGGTTCTTCAATATCATCATTTGAACTTTCACTATCATCATTGTTTGACGACCGATGTTCTACCTTTTCCAATGCAACTGCTCCTTCTAGGTTTCTCTCTTCATCAGATAGTTCAAATTCTTCTTCCTCATCTTTTTCATTTGTTTCCAATTTCTGAGCTAAAATCCATTTGACAATTTCTACATCAGGATGATTTTCCCAATAATCTGCAATGAAATATTATTTTATAACACACTTGATTTGTCTGGTTATCTTTACTTTTCTTCTCTAAATAATTTAAAGGAAGTAAATTTAAACATATTTTTCCATCAAGAGCCATTCTTAAGATGCTATTCGCCGCCCTGTAACTATCTAGTCTCGCGGCCTTTGCTGTTAAATAGCCCCTTTTCTTGGCCCAGCCTTCACAAATATCCATGGCAGACCACTCTTCATCACCATCTGGATGGTCTATCCTTAGAAGTCTTACCAAATCGAGCCTTTCACCTAAGAAGTGTTTTATGTGAATGATAAATGAGTGTTAATTAAGGTAATTTGTTTATTCTTACCTAAATACTTTACAGTGGTAAAAGGTTCTTTAACTTGCGCTATAGGAAAGCTACCCATTAATATTTGTAAGGGTTTAGGAACCCTCGATGGGAAAACTAAACCAGGGCAATCACACAATTTCACATTATTTGTTAGGAAGATAGTTTGAAAATGTTTAGTATGACCAGGAGTTTTGGATACACTAACTACTTTTTTACCCATAACTGCGTTCATCAGAGATGACTTTCCAACATTTGGCTGGCCCAAGCAGCCAATAGTCAATATGCCTCCTTTGTATTTCTCATGCTCAAAATACTCGGTATTATTTTTTACAGTGATAGTTTCTCCAATTTCAGTTGCCTCATCATCATCAAATTCTGCTGACATTTCTTCTTTGATTTTTTCTTGCCAAGAAGACAGATCAACACTTGTTCCAACAATTTGTTTACAAGTGTCCAACAATAATTGAGCACCTTCAGCTGCCATTCTTATTCTACCTTTACGCCTTCGTATTTTCAACCCTGCTTTATCATTTAGTTTGCCTAATAAATTATAAGCTGGCATTGTTGTGAACATTAAAACATGTAAGTCTGGGTACTTTTCCTTGAAGTAATTCTTCCATCCAACTACAATTGGTATCGGTGCTAAATCTATCTTATTTAATATTAGAATGATATCTTTTTTCAATACATTTCTTACATATTCATATAGATATGGAGGAAACATTAAACCCTATAATATATTTATCATAAATTAGCAATGAGCAACAAGATTTCAATAAATATAAATATATAAGGATAATAATGCTTTAAAGCAACATTTTATTATTATTTACATTATTAAACATATGCTATTTATGCCTATTCTTAATAAGATATATGACAATATCAGTACATATATTCATACTCACCGCATATCTAATATCAACAATAAATAATATAATATCCGACATTTCCAAAACTCTCCATAACTGCCTCCAAGTTTCTAAATTTAATTCAAAGTAACTCAAATCTTTCCAATTGAAATTTTTTTCGATATTACTCACATACTCCTAAAATAATATAATGCCAAGTATATGGTAAGCTAGAATTTACATACCATATTTTTACCATAAAATATCTTTGCTCTTTTGCTTCAACTTTGTCTTTTGACATATCAAATGACCATGCCGGCCTTTTAGGAAAATCAAGTTCATGAGGAAAAAACTGGCTATTGTCAATTTCTAATTGCTGTTCTGGTACTTTTGTTAATAAGAGACTTGCAAGTTCTCTACGATGTTTTAATTCCGATTTGCTTTCTGTGTGAAACTGTAGAACATATTTGTTCGTCCGTAAACCATCACTGGATGGTTGAAAATTTAGTTTCATTATATTTGATGATGGTTCACCTTCAGTTTCATGGTTTTTTATCAGGGAAGGGTTGAAAGGCTTTTTTGAATCAACTAAAAGGATTGAGTTATATTTGCATTTTTTTTAGAATTATCCTAGAATGAACTTACTTATTAAAGCCTTTGATTGCTTTTTGGCCTTTAACTGCTCCTTTTTGGCCTTTCCACTGAAAGGAGTTTTTCTTCGGCCTTGAGGCATTTTAAGATTTCTAGTTAACCTAATAAAGTTTCTTCATTAAATTACTGATTGATCCAGTCATGTGATGAACAGTCTTTTTTGTAGTGTAAATACTCTACATCCTTTATTGAATTTGTGTTTTGATCACGTGCCTAGATTCGTACAATTCGTAGCTGTCACACATCTGTCACATATCCAAAACTGTCGGTTACCAGTGTTCCCAATATTTAAACATAGAATTTCCAACAAAATTCCCACAAATGCGCAAAACCCAATCACATCATTGGTACCATCAATGGTACCAATCACGTACCAATATACAAGATATGGATCGTGCGCATCTCGTGATGACGCGGTTGGAATGCGGTCCTACCAATAAAATGAACTAGTGAACTATTATAATCGCACCATTCTATTGAAGTAATAAAACTTCATAAAATCACGCACTACCAAATAAATAGAAATGGACAAATATACATAATAAATCCACATGTAAATGGAATATACATTCAAAGTGTTTTAAATCACAATTGAATCTTAATTTTCAACGAAAATATCATAGAATAATGTGAATACACGCTGATGACGCGGTCGGGAACAGCAAGGTCGCGTACGTTGAGCGTATTTGGGAAATACGTCTTATTTTAGAATATCACAACGTTGCCAAAAAAAAAAACAAAATTTCCCACGAATACTACCATGCTTTTTCTCTTCGACTTCAAAACTTCCCACGAATCGGGAAATTTTCCACGAATTGGCAACACTGTCGGTTACACTAACTACTAACCACCAGTGTTCCCAACCTTTAAGTCTAGAATTTTCCACGAGAACTTTTTCCCTTCAACTTCAAGACTTCCCATAAATCAGAAAATTTCCCACTGGTTGGCACCACTGCTAACCACGCTAACCACATAAGAACCATAGATAAATGAAAATCAGGGGGTAGAACTGTAATCACGTGTTGAATTAGTTCATTGTGCTGAATTGATGCATTTAGAAAACTATGGCGTTGATTTGTAAATAAATTGATGTACAGAGCAGATGGCCTCATCCACCTGTGCACAAACATTCGTTGAGCTAATGACGTACGAGAGCCAAACCAACAACAAGTTCTAAAGTTGTTAGGGCATTACAATGTGTTTTTTTTATGATGAATGGTCGAAACGATATGGGTAGACCAACACGCAAATACTTTAAACCTCAAAAAATGTGGTTAAGTAAACACACAAAGAAAATAAAAATTGTGTTTCTCATTCTTAGTAAGAAATACGTGCGTTTATGCTTAGAATATTCATTATATTTTACTAAACGATATTCGCTTAAGAGGGCTAGGTACGTATGGTGGGTTGCATAAATTTCAATAGTTCAGAAAAGCGGGTTTATATAACTAAAAGAAATATTTAATGATCGATTTTTGTACAAAATATCTTAAAGAATATATAATTACGTTGTACGAGCTTGGATTATGGATTAAGCTTTAAAACACAATTATAAAATATCATAAAGGGTAACAAGCGTCGTATAAACGTGTAGAAAAAAATTACACCGTTTTGCAACAATTCGCGTTATGATGGATTGTATGCAACTTGTAGATTTTCTATTATTCAGTAGTGGTGAGAAAGAAGATGAAGAAGGAATTGGAACAGGTAAATAAAAAAGAAGTCTTCTATAATTATATGCTCAAAACGGTTTTAGCCAGAAAATGCCGTCCGAAAATAAGAGGCTACGTGGATAATGTAATTAGTTATTATTTGGAGTCTCTATTTCGTGAAAATTTTAAAATGAATCGAACTACGTTTGAATATATAACTTCGTTAATTCAACACCAAATAACATATCTTCATATGGAACCAGAGGAAAGATGACAATGCTAGTCGGACATAAGTACACGGTACAAAGATAATGGGCACCTCAAGCCAAATCAGCGCCGCTACAACCATCACTATGCTTCCGCACGCAGCAGCAATTGCCCCTCAATTCTCATTTGCCTTTCCTGCAAATTGCCATAATAGTAATCATCCATTTCTAATTCATTCTCATCGTTATATACAAATGTATAACAATGTCCATAATATCTTCCTGAAAGATACAAATATGGAAAATGCAACACATCATTATATATTTGCAAGCTCACTCAATGCATCTTAAGTCCGTTTTACATTTCAATTCGTGTTATACACGTAACTAATTTAAATTGGCCAATAAATTCCACAATAAACAGCTAGGTGTAAAACGGCCTTTACGCTATTGTCAAATGTTTAACTATTTTCAGGTACTAACCGTAGTAACAAGCAGACAGGTGGATCACTTCGCTATGTATCGGTTGCTGTTATACCGATGTCGTATTTCTTCGTTAGTTCATAAATTACACCTTTCGCATGACAAAGATAAAATGATGAACGTATGTCACTTTAATACTCCTCATTTTTATAGGCCTATATATTCAAGTGAAGACATGAGGGGTATGTTTGACAAAATCCACTCGATCAGCTGTTCCCCAACGCTCTTAAATAACTCATGTGCTCTGTGTGGTGTTATGTCTTCGTCGATATAAAATCACAAAAACACCTGAATAATTTTGCGTTTGGTAGGCGGGTTAATGTAAATAAGTGACCCATGTATGTACACTTCTCGCAGGAAAAATCGGGACACCAGCAATCATCAATTTTAAAATTTCTTGGGTGTAAATGCAGCTTTTTAGAGGATATATTCACTTTAAAAGCCATAATCACATAAATGTACAGAGAGAACAAGTTATGATATGGAATAAACAAATCGGAGTTTCGGTGGCGGCGTTCCTTAGAATACCGAATACGGAAAATATTCAATGCAAAAAAAGTTCATAACAACAAAAGGCCTCTTGAATAGACGCTTCATTAGAAATAACAGTGTATGTATTTAACTTGTTGATGTTATGCAGAGATAATTGTTTTTAAAGAAAACATTGTTTATGGGATTTTAAAATTACATTATTGTTAGTGCTACTTTGATATTAGTTACTTACGTTAACAATAGACAATATGTCATTAGCTCTGACTTTTGGGACAATTTGATTTTACAGATTATGATTACACTATTATTGTTTAGTATTTTTAAATATGTATTACTTAAATGTTTCTCGTCTATCTATTAAAAAATACCACAAAACAGATTTAAGATTAAAGCAATTAAGTTTCGCGAAGAAAATTATTTTTTGTATTAACTCTCGGTTTATTGTATTTTCAAGAAATTATATTAGTTATCGTCTGTGAAACCAATATCTTTATTCTATTTTATTGAAACACTTTGGTCTGTAGCACAGCTCCAGGCAGTAGAAAGTGAGAAAATATTAAAATTAAATGAATCAAATCCAAAAAACAAATAAATGTAGCACTACTGAAATTAACGAGCAATATGCTTTCTTACGATGTTTGTTATGTTATGTAAATGGCAATGTAACAATTGAATATTGTTAATAAACGTGTGCCACATAAAGTCAGTTTGTAAACAGACCAAGCGTTTCCATTTTCAAGAAAATTGAACGACATTGGATACACAGACATAGCTGCAATATGTTTATTGAATATACAATAAACGCAGGGTTAATAAAATAAATAATTTTTTTGCGAACTTAATTGCTTCAAGAATTTTATAAATAATCTTAAAATTATTTTTGGCAATTTTTTAATACATAAAAACTTGATAGTAATGCAATATTTAAGAATATTAACCAACAATAATAGTTAATACATCAATAATTGTGTAATCAATAAATCTATGAAAATCACAATTTCCCGAAACTAAGGAGACTGATTGATTGTCTATTGTTAAAGTTATACTTGCGCGCATAAATCGAACTAATATCAAAGCAGCACTAACAGTAATATAATTTTAAAATCCCATCACCATATATGTTTTCTTAAAAAAGAATTATCTCTACATAACATCAAATAAGTTAAATACATATACTATATTTCTAAATGAAGCCGTCTATTCAAGAGGCCTTTTTGTGGTTACGTATTTTTTTTACATGAATATTTCCGTATTCGGTATCTCTAAAGGAAATGCCGCCGCCGAAACTCCAAAGTGTTTATTCAGTGTATAAACCTTTTTTTCTCTATACATTTATATTTCTGTTTAAAGCTGCATTTCTACCCAAGAAATTTTAAAATTCTCGATTGCTGGTGCCCCGATTTTTCCTGCGAGAAGTGTACGTGCAGTTTAAAAACTAAATATATGCAAAATTTAACGTATTTTGCATTTTAAAATGGCTTCTAAATTTGTGTACATTAAATTTTTTGTGTTGGCATTATTTTAGTTAGGGTCATTATTACAATTGCGGTTTAAACCGTGGATCAATAATCTTCGGTTTAAATTTCACTTTAGACTTACAATCGATATAAATAAAAAGAAATAAACCCACCTTGCCATATTTAATCCTTAATTCGCGATTGTAATAATGACCCTTAGGAATAAATGAGGTAATAAATTACTGCAAGCTGAGCTAAACTGATTTAAAACGTTGGAAAAATTAATAAAATAGAGGGAAAAAGGGGAGGGAGGGGGCTTGGCACGTGATTGTCCCCACCACTAAATATTGTCACGAGCCGCCACTGATTTGTACGTTTGGTGACTGCTTGAGCAGGCGTGTCCAAGTCCATACCGTCCATGTTGTTTTATGTTGAAAATAGTTGAAGATTATTATTCATTTTATTATAGTTATGTGTAGTATAGGGGTTATAGTTTGTCTTTGGATTAATTTCGTGCTTTATTTTATTTTCTATGATGATTATCATAGAATTATTTGACATTTTCTGTCTGTACCTCAAACACATAAAAATAACACTGTACAATTATATTATGTATCACTACATTTTTATATCGAAGATTATATTACAAAATGTTAATAATAAATTCATTTCAATCTATGGATTATTGAGTTAACTTTTTTTTACCTTTTTTGTGCTTATAATTTCTTTTAAATAACTACCCATGATTGTTTCAAATCACGTATTGTAATATTTGCAAATAAATGAAAAGAGACAATGAAAATTAGTGTTCCAATTAGCAATATAAAATCCATACTTTTATGTTTTTATATGGCAATAAATTAATATATAACTATAATATATCAAATATGACGATATTTAATAAGATACAGCTAAATGGATAGATTCAATAAAATGTCTGTATTAGGGGAGAGAAAACACAGGAAAGTGCCATACTCAAAATTATTTACACTTTAAAAACGCAAACATTTCTTTAAGACAATAGGGCTGTTATTAACATTTAGTTGCGTCTTAATTGACATAGGTTTAGGCGAAAATTGATTTTCGTCGGAGCAAAATATAATTGGAAAAGCTTCCTTCAATGCAAAGAAATGTATAATCGCTTTTACAACGGCGCCAATCGATTCAAAAGTCTCTCAAAATTATTTGATATCGCCTTAATAGAGGATAGTATAGAGTATAGTATAGTCTGTCCATAAATATAACGATTTTAGAAATGATGTTTGCTGTGGGAATTATCCACTACATGCTGCGGTTAAACATTTCTTTTCTGTAGTTCGAGCGCTAGTAAATACGTCAATTTCTTGCAATTTGCATAATTTTTCGATACCTGCCGCAACAGGTAGTGTAGGTAGTTCACTTATCAAATGGTTATATCTATGGCCTTTTTTATATTTTAAATGCTACGAGTTTATTCCTACCCGACTTTGAATTTTGTTTTTTGCGGAAAAGACTAAAAACCCAGTGAAAAATTTTCTACAAAACTCCTATTTGGCTTTAATGTAAATAATCCTGTTAAAATACAAAAAGGTTTCCTGTTTAAAAGTAAGTAAAAAATTATTTGTCGACTTTTCTCATATCCTATAAAATAGAACAGGGACCACTCTTAATGTTTAAATCTCTTATTTACTTGGTAATTTAAATAAACAAGTACTTCATTTTCATTTTGTTGAAAACGTGTACTACGATATAGATATGTAATAAGCACAAGATTTGTATGTCCAATACGCTAATTAATAGATATTTATGGAAAACATTGGATTAATAATTCTATTGATTAAAAATTGTGGCAATAAGTCAAATCTATAATTTAAATTATATCAGTAGCACGTGTCGGGATAATGGTGTTCACGATTACATTGCCTTATAAAGCGAAGTCCCTGAATAAATACATATATAATAAGACTTGGTGGTGTGTATGGGAGTGCCGTTTATACCAAAACGCTGGTCGGTTGAAAGTGTTTCTACAAATCCTTAAATAAATAATTTCCATAACATAACCCTCATTTGTACTACACTGGGCACATGCGAAAATTTCAAAAACTAGAAACTCTTTTCCTTCTGTTTGAGCTTGGAAATTTTACAAATGTTTTTTTTTTAAGTGAGAAGGCCACACTGGTTTAAAACAAATTCTAGTAAAATTACAGTAAAAAATCGTTTGGTAACAAAGGCCTACAATTTCAGAGGTAAATTGCTTCACAGGCTAAAATTTCTACCATCTGGTAAATTTCACTGCTGATGTATTTTTCAAAGATTGTACTGTAAAATCGTATATATATTTATATGAACTTATAATTACCGAACACTGAAGTAATTTTCAGATGTAGTTTATAAAGAACGCAAGTAAAAATACTAAAGAATGGAATATCGCATGTATAAATATATACATCGTATCGGTAAATAGTTTTACAGGTATATATTAATATTACTGCCAAGGCTGTAATATTAAATTACACAAGTAAAAGAATTTACATGTAATTTCTGTTAGCAGGTTGTAATTTAATATTGTAGACTTATTCATTTTTTGCAAGCGTACTATACCTAAATTAAATTTCTATTTAAACAGCCAATGATTTCCAATATACATCTGGTACCATGAAAATCACAGCTTATTAAATATACAATCTAATTTAAAGTATTTTGCACAATATGAAAAAGGTTCAATAATATGAATAAACATAAAAATGCATGAACAGCTATTTTAGGTTTTATTTATTAAACTAACACATCAGAAGATACAAATGCATAAACTTAACGCAATACATTTTTTTCATTAAACAATTTTAAAGGAAAAAGACATTTGAATTGTCTTTTGAAAGGTTCAAGCTTATCAGTCTGTGTAGCTATATATTAATTGTAGGAATTTCATTTGTGTTATAATCTAAAGCAAAATTGTTCCTAATGATAATGCATTGAATACATTATTAGGTATATATTCTATTTAAAATATTGTTACCAATTATTGTTTTGTATACTTTTCGGATTTTGAGTTATTCGATTGTATTTTGTTTTATTTTCTTGCGATGTTTGAGTTTTATAGTTGTAAAATCTTCATAAATAAAATTTAAATATTCTAAAAACGTGTATTTATATGTGTAATTTGTCAAACTGAAAACCAAAAATATTTAGAAAATAGAATAAAAGAATAATAAAATATAACAAAATTTACAACCTTAAAAAACATGAAAAATTAAATCAACATTTGATTTTAACATATAACATTTTAAATAAGAACAAATTTAAAAACACGTAATATACTGAAATGATTCAAATTCATCAACAAAAAAAACGCAAGTTGATAATAAAATTGACATACAATACTTCACAGAACTAATATAACTTAATTTATAACTAAAATACAGTAATATTTTTTAGAAGTCTATTTAATTACAAAATTCAATAATATTTACATATTTAACAATAAATAATCAAAACATATTACATTGAAGCACAATCTTTAAATAAAACAAATTTATTCATAATTTTCATTACCACTTTATGATTAATATTTTTTATATTTTCAGTGAAAAAGCTTTTGCAATAAAGCGAAACGGGGTTGAACATTTACACGTTTTTCAAGACCTAAAAACGAGTAAACGAAAGAAATTAATAAATTGTTATATACCAATACATATAGTTAAAATAAAAAAAATTAACATCTGTATGACTAAATAGTCATTTACAATAGAGACTAAGATTATTATCATATTACATCGTGCAGATTCAATTAGCAATGCATTCAAGTGACATAACCCAAACTTCTTTATTAAAATGGTTAGTTAAAAAAAAACTCAAAATCGGGCTTCTGCATTCAAAATTCAAAAAAAAAGTACTAAAATTGGTAAGATTCATCTGAATATATGAAATACAC
Organism: Protaetia brevitarsis; assembly: GCA_004143645.1. NCBI lineage: Eukaryota > Metazoa > Arthropoda > Insecta > Coleoptera > Scarabaeidae > Protaetia > Protaetia brevitarsis. The sequence goes on along the minus strand of RXPK01004155.1, from coordinate 877 downwards.
AAATATTAATCGTTTACCCAACAATTTATATGTACGTAAATTTCCATCTGTGACAAATATTAACTTCTAAATATGAAGTTGCAATGAATACTAATACTACATCACAATTCCGATATCCTTACTCTCTTGGTTAGAATCTATTTAATATTTGGAAATATAATGTATACCTATTTCTGAAACACTTTGCGGTTACGTAATGCACCTATCTGATATAATTAGTATGTCCTTCAAAAGTACTATGTTAAATTTTAAGAACAATGATAACTACAATACAATATCTGTAAATGCGTATTTATAAAACTAACTTACCAATTCTTTATAGCAACCTAATGAATAGCTCAAGCCAGGATCAAGAATGAACATGCTTACGAAACCTAACGATGTTTGTGACGCATCACTATCTTTACTATACACTGATAATCATTGAGCAATAATAAGTTCGACAACGAATAGAATTACCTACCCCAAGATAAATAACCAATAACCAATCACATTGCGGCTATGAATTTCGTATGTTCCATGATATTAATAGTTTTACCCGAAAATTCAAGTAAAACAAAATAAATATAAAAATCATCATAATTTTGTACAGCAAAATTATTAATTTACTAGTAAAATTAATTTTAAGTGCATAAATACCAAAAAAATTGTCAATTTTATACTTTTAAGTAAATTTGATAGTAAACACCAAATTGTACATGTTTTTTCCTGTATTTTCCTTTTGAATTTTGTTACATCTTAAAATTACATTAAAAAAGCTATAAATTTTACCCGAAATTTCTTTTTCCATGTTAAAATCCTAGAAAAAACATGTAAAACAAAATTTACATGATTTATTATGGTAAATTCACATCGTTATTACATCAATATTCCTGAT
>RXPK01004154.1:0-56886 GCA_004143645.1 Protaetia brevitarsis | reverse complement strand
TCGTTGAAAATGCACTTAATGAATGCAGATTATTGATATCACGTCTAGTATTTTTCTCAGTGCAAGGCGTAGCGTAGGTTTACCAACACGGTATATTATTAGCGGCATCTTGCGGGTTTCAAAAATAAATAGGATATATAACAAGTATTGATAAGAAGTAAATTGAAAATGTGGAGGAAGGAAAGAAAAGCTGCGCTTCTCTAAATTCTAGGTGTCTACGTTGAAATAAATTTGCTCATTTTGTATGTATAAGTTCAAATTCCATAATACATCTAGAACGCTGGCGTGTTCGCTTTGGTAATACGCCTTGTGGTGATTCTCATGCCATTCAGCATTGCTAGTATAAATCTTCATATCATTTTTACTTTAAGAAACGTTGGAAGAATGAACTGCATGAGACTTTCAGTGACATTTGAAACTGTCTGCTATTTATTTTAAATGTCTAGTTCAATTATGGAAAAGACTAAGCATTATTTCTTGTCAGCTTCAGCACCAAAGAGTTAGGAAAGATAGTGATGAATGTTTTTGAATTATATATACTGTCGAGGAGCCGTTTCGCCCACTCGACTTATTTAATACACAGTGTAATAAAAACAATTTTCGCGGTTCTTAAAATACTATTCTGTGCTGTATTTTGGTAACTTCCGTTTATTTTATATAGGAGACGCGTTTTAGAAATTTTTTCGTGCTAACAATAAGATATTTGACCGTGACCATCTGCAGTATGATTGTCCTTCTTGAGGAAAACGTTTCTCCTCGAGGTCAGACCTATGTTCGTGTAGTCCGTAAATATTGTTATCGAGTCTGCAATTTAAAATTCAATGAAAAAGACACCTTATAAGTAAAAACTTAAAATATTTTCGTCTATTTAAGCTCGACTGATCTCGATTACATCTCAGATTCTTGAAATTTCACAATTTTTGATTGATATAAGTGAAATAACGCACTTTCAAGACCCTGAGAACTCCCAAAGGATTCTCACAATTCTACATATCCATTTTAACTCGAACAAAAAGGGCACAAAATTCTGTTTCGAGTAGAAATATCTTGTATCTGGCCGAATACAAACCAACCCATCCAAGAATCCAGCTTTCCCGATCGAGACCCCTCTAAAACCAAGCCCGGAGCAAATTAAAGGCCTGGAAAATTTGTATATACGAATTTATATTAAATGACGATAGAAGTTACCGAAAGGTTGTACAATTACGACACAAATCAATTTAGAATAATTTAAACCTGTTGATTTGAATTAAGAATCCTTTTTTTAAGTTTTCTAATCCGGAATTTATGTCTATTTAGCTCTTAAGTTGTTTCTTCTTAGTAACAATCTGTGAAAGTTTTCAATAACTGCATACACAGAAATATAAAACTGAAAAAAGGGTATATTATTCAAATATAAATAACAGGAATTCGAATTCGTCATATCTTTTACCTGTTTGTTTGCCTTAAATGATCCATCTGTAACCACTTACTTGATATTAAATAACTGTTCCTCATAAATTGATATTTTTCTTGCATCGTTCTTGTATCGAAATGTGTATTTATGCATTTATGTGGTTTAACATTTGCTCAAATATATTGTTGTTTATTTAAGTGGGAAAAGCATTAGTGTTTACATTTTAGCCTTCAGAGAAATGAATTATCCCCTTCAATAACAAATAACCTCTTCTTATTGACATAAATTATAGGCAGCTTATTTTTCTCCCGGGTTTTGAACAGTTGTCTACGAAATATTCCTGAGAGTATCGAGTGTAACGGTCTATTTTTTAAACTATTTTAGTAAAAGAAAGATGAGTAAACGTCATCTTGTATAATGAAAGAATAAATTGAATTCATTTTCTAAAAATTATATTAGGGTATATATAACTTTAATGTTCTTATTTCTTTCGATTTATAATGTTTTATATAGAAGAAAGAATACACTCATATCTCCAACTTGGAATACCAGTATCAATTTATTAAACAACCGGTACACTCTGCTTTCTACAAAAAATAATTCAAAGCAATTATGTCGAAAATTTTTAAATTCTCATTTTCAGTCGTAGACCACATATAATGTTATTTCTAATTATGAAAAATGAATCATTTTGATGTAACACAGAGTGTATCAATAATTCGAGGGTCTGCTATATTAAGTCATAGTGCTTGTTATGCACATTTGTTTAAAATGATATTAAAACTGGGAAATCAATGGAAATTAACATCGTGGAAGGGGCATTAATTTTACAGTCGAATTTGCACAAACTCAATTAGCATAATTGAATTGCAATTTCGAGAGGTCATTTGTGTACATTTTGTAATAAGTTTGGAAGTCGACCTGAATAGTTCAGTTATTATATTTTTACCATAAAATTATGAATGTAGATATTTTAAGGTTGCTTCCTGTTAAGAATGAACTCATTTCTTTGTTTGAAAAGGCCTTTAAAGTTGAGGCGATTTTAAGTAAAATAGAATTCCATTTTGGAGATTACCAACAATAGTTATAATAGCGGAACCGTGTTTGGAAATTAGTTTTGTTGTGCTTGGCAAACTTTGTAGACTGTAAACCAAATGTCGGGTTACATACAAGTACCGTAATTAGGATAGTGTTTTGTAATATTATATAGGTAATTAGCGGACCAAATTAATAGTATTTCGGATATAAGCTCTCTATAGCAATAATATATATTTGTTTATGATTGAACATTTTCGCTCTATTAATTAAAACTATTTTAGGACAGATTTTCTTATTTCCTCATTTATTTATAATTGTTTTACGTTGCAGAATGCTATTGCCCGTTTTAAAAAAAAATCCATGCTTTACAACAAATGCTTTTTAATACTACTCATTATTGATTACAAATGTTTTCCTTCATGTACCTAATTTTTGTAGTCTATTTGCATACGCGTTATATTTTTTACATTGATAGCTGAAATTCTAATATGACACGAAAGTTTACATATCTGAGACAAACTACATATAAATGTCATTTATGTACGTAAGTGCAAATCTATTTTTTTATTTGTATGGTGTTTTGGGTGCTATTTTGTTATTTTATATCTGATATCTTTTTACTAAGCCCCAGGTGATATGCAAACTAAATTCAGGAAAATATACCGGGTGAAAAGTTGCAAGCTGTCGATTGCATTCTAGGCGACTGGAAATGGGAAAGACTTAGCTGTACGCGTACCTACGTACGAGGCCGCAGCACAGATTTATAGCCTGATATTCTTTTTCTCCGCTATTGATGGTTTGAAGAACAGATTAATAACCAATTGTCTAAGCGAGTTCTTGTATACACGATTTATGAAATTTGTAAAAGTAATAGTAAATCCAACATTACATTTGTGTTAGTGAAAAGGGAAATAATAAGACAACACTCATTTGATAACTAAAGTCTATGCACGCTTCTTTTCTATTTATGCTTATTTTTATATTGAATGATTAGATAATGTAAACAATAAATTTCAGTGGCAGAGTCCATAAACAAAATCTAAAGAAAAAAAAGAATGAAAAGAATTAATGTCAATAATCAAATAAAATAACAAACATAGGTTCTAAAAAACTTAACAATAGTAAATAAAGTACCTATTCGCCGGCAAATAGCATATTATTGAAAAGAAAATCATGTTCGAAATATTTGTTATCATTAAATTCATAAAATTCCATGCGACAGCAATTATCGTGGTTATCGTTATGTTCTTGGGATGTATTAACTTTGTAGGACCGATATTTGTTCTTATGTAAAAAAAAAACAGTTGCGCTAATATTACCTTCGCCAGCAATTTGTCATACTAGGATTTGATTCTGCTAATGCACAAACTTATTTCGATATCACTGACATTTTTCGCTGGGACATTTTTATTTTTATTATTTATTAATGTAAACGTTGTTTTCAAACGGCGGTCGATGTTACGAATAATAGTCGCGCTAAAAAATGATCTTTTGGGATAATTTACTACAAATAAATCGCGTGTAACACCTGCTGAATTGCTACCGTAAAATTGTTTTACAATAAATAGTTTTTCCTCGGGCGTATAATAATCCAGTTTTTATAAAATTTCTGACCAAAATGATCAAAACTTACTAACCGGTATTAAATTTGAGGACCGTACCCTAATATCAAGCAAAGTCCTGTTAATAAATGAGCGGAATGAATCGAAGGCCGGGTAAACTAGAACAGAATTACGCATGCCTAGCGAATCGTTCCCTCACCTCGCAGTAGATGGAATTGGGGCTATATTGAATTGATTTAAATTGAAAAGATCGATGTGGGGATAGCATTTTATAGTAATTAGACAAGGGAAGAGAATAGCGGTGAGTGTTTGACGTTAGACAGCGATAGCATGTGGATTGGAGATGGTATATCGAAGCCTATATCTGACACACAACTGTCCAGCAGAATAGCATGCGTATTTCTCGACTATGTTAACTTATAGAAATTATATTTTGCATCCTTATTTTATGATATTAAGGCAATCAACAAGTCGAAAGCGTGCTTTTGGTATATACAGAGATATGTACCACGTACGCAGATCACAAAATAGTATGTACTATATCGGTTTTAAAATATTACAATAAATACCACTAACAATATTAGATAAGCTATGTCCGATCTGTCATTATTACCGTTCTTGTCATGTTTTATATCATCATTTCTTTGATTATTGTTTTAAAATGATTTGGTTCTTCATCTATGTTTTATGCATTGCTAAAACAAAACTGTTGTTTCTTTTCTATGGCGTGCTTTGTCAGTGCAGTAGCATTTATATTATGATTTTTGATGCTATTAATTACTATTGTGCTGTATTATTTTATGCATAGCACAATAATCATGTTTGTAAGCCACTTTTTCCGTAAACTCTTGATGAATCCGACAATATTTAAACCTGGTAGAACTGGTATGAGGCTTAAGTAAGGCGTATGTAATTGCAAATAATATTTTTCTTTAATTACCGGAAATATGTATTGTTAGTATTTAGATTCACCTCCAAAGAAGTTGTAATAGGATTCACACTTTCAAATTAACCGCCATTATTTAAAACAAATGCAATTTTTGCCGGTTTCGGGCACCGATCGTAATGCTAATATTTTCTTAACATGAGTGGTTTCAGATTGATAAAATCATTACTAGTGAGACGACTTATAAGACCAAGAAACATATCATAGTATATAGTTAGTATCTTTCTTTTATATGGCGATAATTTCGACTTAAAATTTAATTTTGTGATAGGTAGTGTTTTGCAGTACGTAGTTGGCAATCAGATTTTTAGTATTGTCGTTTTAAATTTTGACCACACGTTTTGCCAATATGAATTGGTACGCACAATGGTTTATTAATTTATTTATTAAAAACGGCAAAAACATCTGGAAAATACGAGACAGTTTAAGTTATCCACAAATAATAAAATTTTACAGTGCATGTTATGGTTTTATATCACGTTCAAACTGCATTCACACAATAAAATATTTACAACCCGATTCGCGTGAGTACGATAGAGAACAATAAAAGCCAACGTATTTTCCGGCGATTTACTGTATTGCTAAATAAATCAAAATAAAATAACTTTATTTCGCCAACAAGTTTTTGGGATTACAACCGTATGCCGATTAAGGAGAATGAAGATGCTCTCTCTTCTTATATCTTGCAAAAGGAAAAAAGAAACTTATCTGAGTAATTCGATATTTCCATATCGTTAAAAAAATATTAAAGGTATAAATATGGCACAGCCTGCTCGTTACAGGGCTTGCTACAGGTTTAAATTTATTTGTAATAGAATTGTGTTAAAAAGGTAAGTTTGACCTATCTATGTGCTTCTTTTCTCTTCGTCGCAGTGTAAGTTCAAAAAGCCGAAAAAAGAAAAAAAATAGAAAAACTGAAAAAATTATTAATAATGGAGGGTTTATAATGCAATTATACTGCCTTCAGGAAAACTTAAGAAAGTAATAGATTTTCTCAAAAAGTAACATGGTAATGGAATTTTAAAAAAGTGATGGATCTATTACAATTGTAATAGAGATGGTAACATTGGCTGTCTGTCGGACGGACGGACTTGGACATGCTGGACAAATGCGACGGAGCGGGTCAATCTAACATAGAGATGGCCTCAGCCGGCCCGAAATAATTGCCAACATGCGCACCTCAAGAAACGAAATAATAACCGACCCAAAACTGAGCCTATAAAACACCTATGGAAGTCATATTTGGGTGATTGTTCACTTTCCAACTTAATGACTAGTTTTAAAATTAACAGCAAATCCCATTGAGAATGGTTTTCAGTAACTGAATAAAAAAACGTTGCTTCTTAACTTTTCTTGAAGTTGCCTATAAATAAAATACACTACCAAACCACATAGAACACTGTTAAAAATAACAAAATTTTCCATTTTTCTATTTTTTGGCCGAACTTTTGGGTGAACATCGCAACTATTGCTTGCGGTCGATTTTAACAGAAAACTGAGATACATATTCAAATGAACAACATAAAAACAACAAAAAAAATGTTAGAAAAATTTTAGCAAGTTTCCTGTTCCCGGCATATTGAGAACACCTGCAACCGTATTGCACCCTTTAACTTAATTTTTCTTTGAAATTGATACTAATTTATCTGTTTGGAACCAACAACCTACCAAAAATATTCCTAAGGATAAGCTATCAAGCTATGTATAATATTAATCAGTGGCTCATTAATGAAGTCACCACAGTTTTAAACCGGCTGCGGATATAGAATAACTTGCTATAGCCGTAGCTAACTGTGACACCAAAATTTGTTAAATTTAGAGAAATTGTTTTTCAAAAACATAATTTCCATTGCGATGTGAAGTTCATTTCTGAACAAAGGACATATATTATTATGGAATATATAATGAATTTCACTAATAATAAATGTACATACTAATTATTATTTTGTGTACACGCCTGTTTGTAAATCCAATGTATGTTGGGTGTTAATTAATTTGCATCGTAGCGGTGGTAATTAGATATATACTGCTGTGTACTGATTGAAATAAATAAAAAAGCAAAACTGATTTCAAAATGACAAAGACAAATCAAATTTGCTAGCTCAACGGATAAAATTTTAAAGAACGCAAAAGAACAATTAATCTCAGAGTTACCCTCGCGAATTAAAACTTGAATCTAACCACGAAAAGTAAATTGTGGGTGAATGAGATCAGACTTTCTTAATTACCCGAAAAATTGAAAAGGTTTTAAAATAAAAATAAAAGGACAGAATTTTTAACCCAATGACGTTAATTAACAAAATTTATTCTTCAAAATGGGTTAAATTACAACTTGCAGAAAAAAAACCTTGAACTGAAGGTTCTGGCCTAAAATAAAAACTGCACTTGACTCTAAATTAAAATAGGACAATGCTATTTCCTATGCAAAGCAAAAATTTTGTTTGTTCAGGAAGATTATCCAAAATACACAACCTTTGAAGTTCATCTATCCACGTGGTTTCACAAATTAAAATAAACTAAGCGTGGACAATTACTAGAAATTTACAAAAAAGAAACTAAATGCAAGAACAATGCTTCTACTCACCCAAACAAGGTTATTGATAAATAAAAATAAATCAGCAAAATTGGAAAACAGAAAATTTAACTCTTTAAACTAAAATGAGAGAAAAAAAACAAAAATTGTATGTTCCTAAACAAAAAATAATAATTGATCTTATATCTATAATGTGCAGACTTCAATATATTAACAATTATCACAAAAGGAAATCCTTAATTGACTAAATTTTTACAGATTTAATGCGAAATTTACAATATCAAAATGAATTACAAAATGGCAACAATGATATACAAAAATACGTCTACTCACGTCAATAGTCAAACAAGAAAGTCCTTGACAAAATTCTACAACTGTTTTTCTTACAAAAATCCCTCTCTAAAAAAAACGTACAACGCAGACGTATAACCAATACGGCAATATTCAATAGAATCCGCATTAAGCAAACAATAGACATTTGAATGAATGGATTAATTAAAAAAACTTAACACTAAATAAATTAAAATGATTCAATAAACTCTTTAAGTAAACTTAAACTAAACTAAATACCAAATAAAATATAAATTGTGATAAATTCTTGGTAAATTGAACAACAGCTGTTTAAGCAAGGAACACAACCAATAAATAACCAGCAAATATGCAACACAAAATACACTCAGCAAATTGGGTTGTCTAAACCACAGCAATACGTTTATCGTACGGTAACTATATGATTTTAATATCGTTATGTAGCTTGTACTAAATAAATGACTGGCGGTCCCTGGAGACGGGGTGGTTGTCGATAAAAATCTTCTCTCCTTTAAAAATAGTTTTTTAATTTTTTTTTAATTTTTCATGAATTAAAATTAATTAAATCATATTTTCATAATCTCTTCGAAATTGAAAGGAATCTTATATTTTTACCTTGGGCTGAGAGTATTAGAAGGAAGGTCAAGATTTTTCATCATTAGAAGAAACTTGCCGAACTAACCTTGGTACCTTTTCTCTTGTGAAGTTGTATATATCTTTGCTGTTTTGAGTATCACGATATACCTTGGATGCTTGGAAGGACTTTACTATACCCTGATACTGATGTCGTACCTATTTTTGATGAGAATCATGTAACACTTTTAGTTTGTTCACTGCGAGGAAATTCCATTCTATCCCTATTCCTTTGGGGTGTGAACTAGTTGATGTTGGAGGTATTTTTTTTTATAAATGTTGTTTAATTTCCGCGTAAATAATTATTTAGCATTTCGTAAACTTTGAGGTTATCTATAATATAATGTGTATATAATATATATGTATACAATATTAATATATAATTGTAGATGCCAGTTAAAATTGAAATTTTAGTATGTAAGTTGGTAGGCATTGTGAAATTCATTGTATGGGATATCCGGAGATTTGAATATTGTTTTAATTTTAAATTGGAATTTAGTAATCCACAATATACTGAATGGTAGTGGATGTTTGATTTAAATATTGAAAATAAGTGTACTCACCTTGAGTAAGAGCCCTTATGCTTTTCAGATGTTTTTGAATATATTATTTTACAATAAATTGTGCATGTTATCGATATTTACACTGTTTTTATTAATATAAAAGCATTCGATGCAGTAAATGATTCAAATTAAACTATAAGTTTAATATTAAACGAAGTAAAAGTTTTATATTATACCACTTATTGATTTAAAAGACACATCACGTGCCCCTCGGTCACTTAGTTATTACTAGTAAAATAATATAAATGTTTAAATGCTCATTCCTTGATAAAAGGGCACGGCCTGCAATGGTGGATTCGATGCACATGTATAAGCTTTTAGCCATCTAGCGAATGGGGATTGTATCTTTGCATATCATCATACATAGAAGGATATGTGTCTGTAAAGACATAGATCCCTGGTCAAGAGATATTTAGCCAAGAATAAGAAAATATCTGGAACACTACGGTTGAACGATCTTGTATAGAACTACATGAAAGTTACACCTTTGGCAATTATGTAATAAAAAATCTCAATATTTGTGTTTGCAGTTATTGAAAAACGACAGCTTGAACTCGTTAGAGTGGTCCTTGGCAATTTAGAGAGGAAGTTAAAAAGATTGTTCAGGGCGTTTTACCAGTTGCAAATTTGAATTTAATGTCTTAAATTAAGTTCGATTCCCTTTAAAAATACTGCAGAACGGACTTCAGTTTACACTATGGTAATATATTATGGCGATATAATTAATACATTGTTATATAATTAGTTAATTTTGCTTATTTATAGGGTTTTGGAGCATTCTAAAAATCATGTATTTATTCTATGGTTTCGGACCATATGCTGGCAGATTAAACCAACATTTTTTTTTTCCAACTCCAATAATTTGTACTACTTTATTTCAGGAACTTACAAACGATTGCTTCTAAATTGCTCCTATATAAATGTTCACTACATTTTAAGCCACCTTTCATTAATTTGCAAAAGGTATTTTTAATTAATTATCTAAATTTATTTTATCGGATGTAAGGCCAGTGATATATAAACCCTAGTCATATAAATTATATCCCATTTAACAGGGAATTTATATACTACGATAAGGCGCGGGAATAAATGACGATCTCGTATGGCAGGAAATGACAAAGTAGGTCTTTTGAAAAATAAATGATCGCTTCTATAATAATCGAGAGTGCTCCAAACGGATTGAAAATTTATTCGTGGTGTGTATTTCTTCCACATGTAATATATCTATATAAATATGGATTTACTGGGATTACATTAATACATTTCAGCAATATTTTCTGTTTACTTTTTGTTCAGTATAAATGTTTTTTTCCACAAGATAATTTTAAATTTATTATTATTACAGTAACAGGAATTATTTGTGTACACATACATATTTCTGTAATTTTATCTTGTTAATGTGTCCAAGCAAATAACTAATTATCTTAAATTTTTTTTAGGGATAAGATCAGGTTCATCAACAAATTATCGGAAAAATTACTTAATAATAGTAATTAATTATTAGTATCTAGTCATTTTTTTTTGATTTTTAATAAAAATTATTTTTTCTTCACCCTTGCGTATAAACTATCTAGATAATTTCATTTTTATTCATTACTATTTAGTTCGATTCACTATTGTATTTACTATATTGAAGAAATTACTTCAGATGTTGCATCTAATATGACAGTAGAGAGTTATAATTTTGTGTTGAGCGACGACAAATTCTCAACGAAATAAAGAAAATCGAATTGAGAATTGAACAACATTACTTCAAACATTTTGGAAATGTTACAAGGAAAGAAGAACTCGCGCTTGCCAAGTTTTGCCAAATCCTTATTGTAGTTGTAACAGCAAAATTCTGATCATACTTATTCCAATATATTCTTACCTGTAATATTGTTTATATCAAGTTACCTCAACGTCATGCATTTTTTTTTTTTCGCGAAGAAGTTGGCCATCTGTACCTATTTCTGTACAAGGTGTTTTCTGATTAATAGGTGGAAAGACATTTTCAAAAATTTCTGGTCATAAACGTAGTTACTTTCGACTCGACTTCCTAATAATTTGCTATATACAAGTAAATTATAGATATGCCCTTCCCTATTTCTACTTACAAATAAGTTATTGGTTGAATATCTGTATTTATTAGCCGCTACCATAAAATATTGCGCGTCTGATTTCTCTTCTAATAAAATAGATGCCATCACTATAAGTTCCATGATACTCCATAGGATAATCTACTATATATATCCGCATAATAAAATCATAATAAAACATTTCATTATTTTGTGAAAAAAAAATGATTGTTAAATACCGGTTTATTATGTATATTATGAAAAATCATGTATTCAATTTTTCCTGCATTCAAAAATAAAGAACATTGGGAAAACCACTTTGCATTACTTTTAATAGTAAATTAGCATTATTCTCACTTACATTGAAATCCGGATAAGACACGACTGAGCTGGTATCATCAGCATAAATTACTAAAGTAAAATCTCTCAGATAGTGAGTTATATCATTAATAAATATCAGAAACAAAACATGTCCCAAAACATTGCCTTGAGGAACACCCTGATTAACCAGTGTGTTCGTTGATTTTATAAAATTGACTTTACCGCACACCTTATGTTTAATATTAGTAAATTGAGACCTTCCTTTTAAATAACTTTCAAACCATTTCTTGATAACTTCACGTATTCCACAATACTCCAGTTTAGCCAATAACATATTATGATCTACACAATTGATGGCACGGCTTAGGCTTCAAAAAATTCTTTGGAGTTCAGGTCATTAATTATAAGTCCGTAGAAGGCGTCTGTTGCTGTTATCGTTGAACGATCAACCCGGTAACTATGTCGATTTTTAGATAAAAACTCGTACTCAAAAACTTGAGGAAATTGTTAGTGGACGATAATTACATGTATTAGATTTAGACCTTTTTTTGTGTAAAGTAGTGCTGTTATCCGGATCCGGATAATTTTGGATTCGGATTATTTATTATCCGGATATCCGGATCTTAATGCTATCCGGATCCGCTATCCGAAACCTCAGATCCGAAACTGCTATACGGGATCTCAGATCTGGATCCGCTATCAGAAATCTCATATCTGATGCAATAATTACTAAGATTTATTGAACACCTATTTAATGCGAAGGGAATGTGTGCATATACAGTACGTACACTAATATTGAGTTGGTCGATAATTTATGTCTTTTCCAGATCCGAATCCGAGAACCGGATTGTGGATCCGGATCCAAAAACCAGACAGTAGATTCGGTTCTGAGAACCGGATAATGGATCCGGATCCGAAAACCGGATAATGGATCTGGATCCGAAAACCGGATAGTAGATCCGGATCTGAGAACCGAATAGTGGATCTGGATCCGATAATCGGATAGTGAATCCGGATCCTAGGATCCGGATATCCGGATAATTTGAAATCATATATCCGGATCTCAATTTGATCGGATATTCACAGCACTAGTGTAAAGGTATTACCATAGACTCTTTCAGTTTATTTGGAAACGTACCGGTTTCGAAAGATAAATTAATCAAATATGTTATTGGTTCGATTATATACTCTGATATATTTTTTTAAATAAATCAGATGGTACACCATCCGGGCCTGCAGTAGATTTACTTTTTATTTTCCTAAATAATTCACGTTATTTTTATCACACGGCATAGCATACATACTAGAGGAAATAACTATGTTGTCGCTGTAATCAGCTCGTTTACAGTAATTTGAGATATAATATTACGCACAGATTCAACGAAGAAGTTATTAAACAATTCAGCAATTTCTTTAGGATCATTTATTGTATTACCAGCATCTTTTAGTACCATATTTTTAGGTTCATGAGAAGTATCCCAGAGTTCATGTATAATAATATTCCAGGCTGTTTTGACAGAATTGGAAGCTTCATTAATTTTACTTGTAAAATAATTACGTTTTGCCTCTTTCAACAGTTTAGTGTGTTTATGATTCTCTTCTAATTGTAAGTGTACTTTTTTGAGAGCAGGGTAACTCTTTTGAAGTACATACAAATACCTACTATAATTACAAAAACGCTCTAACCACTTAGTAACCCATTTAGATTTAGAATTTTCCTGATTGAATTTTTTTTGTTGATGGAACAAAACGTTCCATAGAGACATATAAAAGGAAACGAAAGCACAATTTACATTTTTGTAATCATAAATTTTTCCCCAAGGCATAGCCGCAACTGTATTCATAAAATTCAAAATGTTTTTATCACTGAAACTTCTCTTAAAATATTTACAACTAAATTGGCATTTTAAGTTAATACTGGTAAAGAAAAAAAACAAGATTCTGTGATCCGATATAGAAGCGTCCATATAATAGACATCTTGCATATTCGCTAAATTTGTGAATACATTGTCAATCGTAGTTGCCGCAGTACCCTGTACTCTTGTAGGTACTTTAACATAGTCAATCAAGTTAAAACTAGATATAACATCACGTATACAACGTACTTGATTTGAATCCATCCAAAAATTTACATTTAAATCACCAATAAGAACAATAGGATATCATAAATTGCTTGCAACAATTGACCAATTTTATCTATAAATACATCTAAATTGCCTGAGGGGGATCTGTAACACGTATAACTTTGTCCCCTTCTTTTCCAATTCCATTATTTGCTATTAGGATTGATTTAATTTATAAATGACGTGAAGTAATTTTATTTAATTAGCTTAATATCACATGTTGACAGAAGCAACATCAAAATTTCTTGTGAAAATAATGGTCGAGAAGGAGCAACATCATTAACTAGGAATTGATTAACCTACGGTTGGGGAAAATCAACCCAAAAGGCAAGGCTATAGGAAGAGCACTCACGGGTGATATAAAGTTTGTTCGCGTCGCATGAACTATTTGTACTTTTATGCACTTTTGCACACAAAAGTTCTTAAAGTGCATAATAGTGCAAATAGTTCATGCGACGCGAACAAACTTATAGTCTTTTTGACAATGCACTTGAAATGTAATAGTTGTCAATAAATTCTATTATTATTATTATTATATATTTTTTTAATTAGTTTGTGTTCTAATATAGTATTAATCATCTTGATTGCTGATGTTTCTACATTCTTGCTGCATTAAAGTACGTGCGATTTACGTAGATATCTAAAATAAATGCAATACTAACCACGTCACCTTAGAGGAATGTTCTAATTGGAAGCATTTTAATGATATTACTTTAAATAAATAAGGTTGGTTATTTCTTTTAGCGTATTTTAAAGATGGATTGATACACAAGATGTTCCATTCAAAATAACACTGTAAGTGCGTTTATTTCTTAAAACGACAAAAATGAATGCTTTGTTAAATTCTATAAAAGGTTCGCAAAAGATATTGCCTCGGGAGAAGGATTTTAGAAAGCCATTTGAATTCAAATTATCACCTTCAAACGTAAGCATTGATTTTCCGCGCAACCATCTTCCTCAAAATTGCTTTTAGAGAAATCAGTCAACTGAATGATCCAATAGTATTTCGATGAAACTTGGAATATTGCCGTTCATGTAATTGTGGAAAGGGCAAGCTTATTGATGGCGTCCTGGTTTTTATTACAAATTAGCGCAGTACAGTATATGATATCCAAAACTCTAGGTATCTTTATAAACGAAGAATTTGTTTTTAAATCATTGTTGAAATAATAAACTTGCTGTTCCGAAATTTCTAGAAATTTAACATATCGAAATGTTGTGACGTGTGATGCAACAAGCAAAAAATAATCAATTTACCTCAGCTTGTTTATAGACGTTTTACGCTTTAAGCTTAACGGGGAGTACAAAGAGAATCTTCAAATAGACATCAACTATCTCATAAAATCCACGTCGGCGTTATTTTATCCGAAATGTGCAGAGCATCTGGCTACATATAACGAGAATGTTCCATTTTATACCTCACTTACAATTACAACATATTGTACAATATTGTTCTACTCTTGGGATTACGTAGACATTTTTATACACAAAAATAGGAAAAATATTATGTTAGTTATAATGAGTTTTATTAATACATATTAGTGCAATTAATTACCTCTGTAATGCGAATATGATACAACCTATTTAATATTATTAATTAAAAATGTTTGTTGGTTTTCTTAAAGCGTGTTATAGCAAGGTTTTATGCTCACATTGTGGAAAACATCATGGTGTGGTTGATATAGTCACAGTGTGGGTAGTTCAGCAGCGTCACTCGCCGTAATTACCATTACATTATCACAGTACACGCCTTTAGCTGCCTGAAGATGAGCCACTAAGCTGGCAACCGGCAACTACTAATTTACATTACAGTATTGCAAGATAGGACATTTTTTTTTTGTGTTCTACGAATATGAGCAACTCACACTGTATCAGCCTATATCATTTATTGATAAGAATTGCAAGGTTATGCCCTGCCAATAACACATAGAGGCCGTTGCAATAGAGAACGGTACATGACGTCACATGCGCAATGCACGAATATTGGTAGCTGGTGTCTCGTTGCTAGGCAACACACAGTAGTAGCCAGCAGCCAGGCGTAATTGACGTCAGGCTTCGTGCAAGTTTTGGTGACGACATGTATCATTCTCTATTGCAACGGACTATAAGAAAAATAATTTTGTAAGTATATTTTTTTATTTTACGAATTTTTAGTGTTTTCTACAATATTATTTTTTTTTTGTTAGAGTAGAGTGTAGTTGTTCGCGGTTGGGAAACCATACTCTCTCATCCCTTTGTATTTTTCTTTATTGTAATTGCAGAGTTTGTGCTATTATTACTAACTTGTCATTTTCTTGTTTTGCTGTTATTAATCATATTTCATTAAATATCTTTTGTTTTCAATTTAATACCTAAGTTAAAAATATGTTAGCATTTATTAATATTTTGTTAATTTTATAAAATGTGTAGCGGGACTGTGTAGGTGATGTTATTGCGGCATCAAGTAAAAGCCCAATCACATAACGTACATATGTACATTGCATTCTGGGTGTGGTTAGCTTGAAGTGATCTTATGCCCAGATTGCAAGCGTAGTAATCTAATTTAAATTCACTGCATGTATGAGTACAATATCGATTACACATTTCGTTGTTCTCGTTCGAACAAACAAACGTAGTTGATGTTTACGACATGTCCGGAACGTACCACCAAACCTCGTTTATTGAATGGGTTTAAATTAAAATCACACCGAAATGAAATCACGAACACGCTCGTTTAGCATAGACAATTCAATGTTTATAGCGAAGGAACCTGAAATATCAGTCATGTTTGTTGCTGCCTTGTGTCTAGAAGTCTAATTACGTGTAATTATGAGCGAAATGTGACGTGATTTTCAGCAAATAGATGACAAGAAGCAGCTTGATATGATAATATCTCTTTACAAGCTGAAGTTCATGAATCCGTAAATTGGTGAGATAAATTTACGAAAAGTAATCGAACATATCCTTAGATTGTTGGCGTGTTTATTATATATTAACAATAAAATTATTTTATTGTAAGTTTATACGTTCAAATATAGAATTTAAGGCTACGTCATGTGTTTTATTAATGTTTTTAAAATATAACAACAATTCTAAATCATATTTATAAATATATAAAACCATGCCTTTTATTATCAAAATTAAGATGTGATAAGCTATTAGCATTCGAATAACTTTTTCCTGTGCTTGAAACCGCTCCGGGACGAGTTTTAAAAATATATATATTTAGAGGTAATGAGAGTACAGCTGTCAAAGTTAGACGTATTGTGAAATGGAAGTGACATTAGTATCTCTATTATTGTATTTGCAGTTTATTGTACGGAAATACAACGAATAAATATCAATAAGATTCACATGAATGCATTCAAATAATAATTATTCAGAAGAAGTAAATGTCAGAAGAAAAAAAATGCTTTGCAATAAGATCGGTTTCCATCAATGGCAGCCTCGTTTTTTTCGAGAATGAATATACTGTCAGAAGCAGCATTAAGTAATTACAAATGTTTTTTATCCTGAGAATCAATAATTATAGTCCAACGATTTGTGTATTATTTATCTAGAGATTGGAAGGTAAACGTAAAATCTATCAATTGATGTTTTTGAATATTTAAAATTTAAGTGTGTCGCACATTAAGTAAGAAACACAAATTAATAGATTTTAAAAATTATTTCAAAAAACGTACACTTAATAATAATATACAAGCAAAAGTTATTTTGGACGGTTAAATTCACAGTAAGAAGATTACACAGTAGTATTCCTGGTAATTGTCCGCCAGGAAAACTGCTGTAATTTTACAGATGAGAGTGAAAATTTCAGTGTAACTGTAAATTTACAGTATCGCGTCATCATGTTTCCCCCACTTACCCTTAATATCACAGTATGATCGCTGTAAATTTAAGGATCACTTCTGATATATTTAAACGCTGTCAGAAATTTACATCAATGTTTTTGACTTTTACATTAATTGTTTGTTTATTTACTTATAAACTATAAAGCTTCAGTAATTTTCCTGTAAAAATTTCCTTACAGTAATAATACTGTAAAATAAAACAGGATTATTACTGCATTATTACAGAAACTTTTTACTGTGATACATCTAATAAATGTGAAATAGAAATATATTGGTTATAATTTATGTATAAAAAAAGCTTTGTAAATTAATATTTTAAACGCAAGCAGCCAATATTACAAAAAAAAGCAACAAAAATGAGAAAGAAGATTTAATATTTCTTCCATTGTTGATCTTCAAATTTATAAAACATTTGTAATTATTATTCACTACTGCTTGTTAAAGTATATCCATTCCAGAAAAAAAAAACGGCATTACTATTGATGCAAACCGATCTTCTTCCAGTACATTTTTATGTCTCTGACATACGTTAACATTGCTTCTTCTAAATAATTATTGTTATTTGAATGTATCCATGTGAATATTATTCGTATTTATTCGCTGTATTTACAAATACAATAATATAGATACCAACGTCACTTTTATTCTTTTCATTTCACGATTCGTCAAGTTTTGACAGCTGGCGGTTTCCAACGCGAGGAAAATTATTCGAACACCAACGTGTTAATTTCGCCAATAAAATGCACGGTTTTAAGTGTTTATAGATATGATGTAAGGATATTCGTCGACAAAAAAGGTCTTAAGTGCATGAAATAAAACTTGAGATATAAGATATTAGAAAAATTATGCATTACGGATCACAACTATATGACTTTGTTAGATTAGTTGCTTACCTAAAATGCCCCCTCCATTCACATTTAATTTTTGACATAGTGTACATTTGTAGGTGAAACAAAACCATCCCTCTAAAAGAGAATAGAAGGACGTACAACTACTATTAACCTGTCCGCTCCAAAAAACATGAACATACTTTTCAACACAAATTCATTTATGAAAATACTAAAATATTACCTAAGGAAAATAATGAGAGATGCATTCTTGAAATGAGTCACAATAAAGAAAGAAAAAGCTTGGTTTTCCTTTGACTATTTAAACTATTCCTTGACCAATTTACATTTTCCTACATACTGAATATTTACATTCCAAGGTAAGTTTAAAAAAAAATACTAAATGTTACATTCTTGAATATTTGCTTGCTACACTTGACTAGGAAATTTCACTTGCGTGTAAACTTTGTTTTTAGAATGTTTGTGGTGTTTTATAAATTGTTATATCATGTTATTATCTCGATAATAATTACATGTGCAATTATTTTTTATCTGTCGGATTCACCTTTGCGAAAAGTGTTTTTAAACAAGATGCAGCTTGTTTAACAATGAATTTTAAACTATTTATACATAAAGAAATGTTATATTTGGTTCCAGTTAGAAGCACTAGAAACGTTTGAAGATATGAAAGACAATATATGAATTTTATAACCGATTAGTAATTAAATAGCCGATATCTCCAATATACAAATATATATGTTTTAGTTTATGTATATAATACTAAAAACATATTCCAAAAATTAAAATAAATCTTAATGCTTTTCTTAACTTTGTCTCAAATATTGTCTTTCCTTTTCTGTTCATTTAAGTAAAAACTTTCTTCCAATCTACATCAGCGTAGTATGCAAGCGAAATAGGCAACTAGTTTGTAGACTGTTCAAGTCCTATTTAGTTTTAACTAGAACGGGTGTGCTGTTGTATATTTCTAGTAAAGTTTACTTTTGTTTTGCGAGGGAAATATTGCCTGGTTGTAATTTGTCAGTGGCTGGTATGTGCTGTGTTCTTTTTCTTTGTTAGCTTAAAAGCTACTGTTGTGTTTTCTCAAGAAAATTTATCTAAAATTGTTTGTCCGTATGGAATTCTTTTTTTGCTCGTATTTTCATATTTAATATTATTTTTGCAATATTTATAGTCTTTTGTGTGAGTACCAATTCGAACGCATGTTTTCCATCGACTCTTAAATTTCGAGATCAAAAGAAACGATGGGCTGCCAAAGAAATTTTAAAAATAATTTATGGATACTGGATGGAAGCATATGTAATATTGAAATATGTAATTATAAGTAATTATTTGTCTCTAAACTTCCTCGCAAAAGGACAAATAGTACCCTAAAAACGCAAATTATTTTTTTTATACGTTCTTAATAGTATTTTATTGAGTATTCACATTTTCCTTTAATTTTTATATTTTTACCACCAATAGCTTCGCATATCTGGACTTAGCTTAATTTTTTTTTTTTCTTTCTGGGGTAGAGTCTAAGCAACTTATTGTTTATTAGGCACCTCCACAGAGTCAAATTTCTCTCCTAATCTCCTGAAAAAAGATGAGTAGTATATCTTTCTTGATTAAATAGTAGAATGTAGGTGGTTAAATTATTCTTTTTTATGTAAATTTAAACTTTTTCATCTAGTGACGAAAAAGGCTGAGTAAATTTCTATATATACTATAAATACAATATTGAAACAGCTGAATAAAGGAATACAAATTTTGAAATGCAGTTCAATTGGCTTCTAATGACCTGTGACCTTTCCGAATGTTATATACTTGAGGAACATAGCATCGTCATTTCTATATTAAAACGAAAATCATTAAAAAAATAGCATTAATTTTTGTTGAGGGCATACGACGAGATCAGCAGAAAATTGGTTTTAAAAGATCTCGCTACAAATGTAACCACAGCGAATGAATATGTAGTTATAGAAATAACATGTTAGCTTTTGAATGTTATTTCGATCACACAAATATACTCTCATATTCTAGGCAATTGAACGAAAGTTCGCATTAATCCCGAAGGGATGAAAGCCCGAAACCCGAGTACCCGCATGAGTTGTTGCTTTTGCTGGCAGTGCAAACAACTAGAATATATCATGTAGCAATATATCGTTTCCATGCAAGTAGATATACCATATGTGGGCAAAGTTTAATTTTAGTATAGGGATATTATACTATGCATAAAATGATTTTGCAATACG
The DNA here is from genome assembly GCA_004143645.1 of Protaetia brevitarsis. Taxonomy (NCBI): domain Eukaryota; kingdom Metazoa; phylum Arthropoda; class Insecta; order Coleoptera; family Scarabaeidae; genus Protaetia; species Protaetia brevitarsis. The sequence goes on along the minus strand of RXPK01004154.1, from coordinate 36,496 downwards.
CACCGATGCCAAGTTTAAACGATATTGGGCGTTAGTCATGTGGTGAGGGACACGGTTATATGTCTATTTCTACTTTAAACTCTAGCAAAATTTTGATAATTACAGTTATACATAGAATAATAGGAATAATAATATATTTATATTATTAACCATAATATTACTAATAATATTTATATAATACAGATATAGTTTTATGTCTTAATATTTCGCAGGAGCTTTCGCTCTTTTCCAGGAGGCATTAGCCGGCTATGATTTATTACTAAGCTTGTGCCCGTGGAGTGATTTAAGATGTTCGCCTCTCAGCATTTGTCATGGAGTGAGCGAAACCCACGAAGGTCTCAGTTCGAGAGTTGGTCCTCAGATTCGTACCGACAACTACGTGACTAATAGTTAAGCATGCCAGCCACTACATCATTAACTACGCAAGCCAAATATTCAAAATGTTGGTGCACTTGAACGTTCTTTTTCGATTTCTCTACCAATCTTCTCTTTTTTTATTCCTCTTAGCTTTTCTCATGCCATTATTGCAATTTTTGCGTGAAAAGCTATGCATATTTTTACTTTATTTGGACATAACTTTTCATGCAAGAATTAAAACAATAACTACATGGCAGGAATTTTAAATAAATCGATTGCTTAGATACTTTTTGTTGTTGTGGGAGCCGTCTGACATGGAGTCTCCAGAAACATTGCAGCCTCTTGGCTTTTGGTATGTAGTTTACCATTTCTTTTACCCATTCAATTGTATCGGCCATTCCAGAACCCTAGTACGCATTAAACTGTACAGGTTTACCAATATAATAGTTTGAATCAGCCACTTTTCCAAAAAAAAAATAATTTGTACAAATATAATTATTATAATTTTTGAATCTTCAGATTGCAGCATTGCACTAGCAATTTTCAGTCAGGTATTTTATCACTAGCTTTGTAAATATCATAAAAAAAGGTAAGATAAATAATCCGAAATTCTAAAATTAATATTTAATAAGTATAAAATTTTAACTTAATTACGATAAACTTCCTAAAATTTTAAATTCCACTGCAATAAAGTAAAACTGACTCAAAAAATCTTCACATTGAAATACATATATTAATGATTGATTAAATGTTCAAATAAACCCCCTTTCTTGATAAGAATTATAACCCAACGGATTTTAAAAATTTCGATGCATATTTATAAACACATCCAAGGAAACAGTATTACTGATTTCAATAAAAAAATAATAAACAAAATAAGGGTAATATCTTTCAATGAGCATAACATTTTAAACTCGACTAGACACAATTGATTATCTTTATTATTGATAGATGGATAGCTCCGCTCTTGTTAATTGCGTATATTGTGTAAATACGAATGAAATGCGATGAGGGAAAATACGAATAGTTGATTGGAACAAAACTTCATAAACAAGGGAATTAAAAACTCTATCTACAATTGCGCATGCACAGATTCTATAAAAATATTTCTAGGATTAATTCTTAGGCGAGAATTACAAATAACAAATTCTCCGAACGGAAATCTCTGCCGAAGTCGAAAAGATTGCGGCATCTTTGTCGCATGCTGTAAAAGATATTATCTTTCGGGACGATTGTCTGATCCGTGATCACGGGTGTTTTTTTATGTTCCTAGAATATTACATTAGTAGAAAAATAAAATAAAAAACTACGTATTTATTTCTGTAACCAGAAATTATGAAAAATATACCTATGTAAATATGTAAAAATAGCCTAACCAATATTTCTCTTCCCCAAACTATGATAGTTTTTCTTACCTTTATTGCTATAATATGGTAAAGCTTGTTCTGAAAGTAATATGTGGTGTTTTAAAAAAATGCCGAGAAACACGAAATATTAAAGAAAAAATAACAAATACCTATTAAAAGATGCTCTTCCATTTGATAACACCGAGTGTAATGAACATATTAAATATTTAATTAATATTTTGCAGTAAAAACTACAAATTTTTATCAAATGATTTGGTAAAAAAAAAACAAAACTACAACTTTAAAATTAAACATAAAACGCAATAACTGAAAAGTTTGTTTAATTCCTAGTATTTTTCCTTTAGACATAGTCTCAAACGATTTTTAATCCTTAAAAAGACATTTGAATCATTTCCAAGTATCCGAGGCCACCTGCATAAGAACTCTGCTTGCCGACCCGATAAACTGTGAACGGTAGACTGTGACTGTGCCCCTGGATATATATATGTTAAAATCAAACTTTTAGAGCCTTAATACTTAATTACATATATTTTTTAACTTTTTTCTTGAATCGCTCCAAGATCATGCAATGAAAGCCGTTTAAATAAAGGACCTCTTAAGAAATATTTCTGGGAGCATGATTTTATATCTTAGAAAACATATAATCAAATATTCTCGTTGAATGGCATAAAGATGCAGTATCTGCAGAAATTGAATTAATTAAATATGTATAAGCGTTGAGGAAATTTGTCGGAAATGTCACGGCAATTTGGTTATGGCGCTGATACTGCGGGGCTGCTGTAATTTCATTTAGGGAAATGAGTTTCGCATAAAGCTTCCCTTAACAAACGGCCTTTCCGCACGAAGTTTTCCCCCTATTCTTTCTTTCGACACGTCATTCAGTGCAGCACGTACGACAGTGGCGTATCTTCAAGTTTTAGAACTCGCGCGAGTTTCAGTCCCGCAATTTTCGATAAATACGCCAAACCCGATGAACCGGTTTTAAATTAATTAAATTATGTATAGAGGCGTTGGAAATTTATAGCTACCGTCAAGGGGTTTAGATCGTTGTCGGAACTGTGGTTTTATGTAATTTCCTCGGAAAACGAACCTGGGGAATGGATGGCTTAATAGAAGGTAAATCGGCGGTAAGTTTATATAATACCCTTTTATATATGATTGTTATTTAGTCGCATTTGACTGCAGTACTTGGCAGCTGAATAAACAAACGTAAATGCTGATATATTTGCAGTAGGCGAGTTAACTTCCCAGTGGAAACTTATGAGTCTTTGTAATACAGGTTGGAATTCTATGTGATTATCTGATTCCTGGAAAATTACTTGGGTAACATGAAGGAAGAAGTAATTTTATTAAAAAGAATTTATAGTAAGATCGCTTTATTTAAGTTTTAATTTTTTTTCATATGGTTTTATATTCAGAATTTATGTAGTAGTACAATATTGAATATAACTTCTATTTTATTCTGCTTTTTGAAATGGTTTATATATTCATTAACAATATTTTTATTAGGAATATATTAATAAATACTGTCATGGTTTAAACTGTTTCTAGTTTGTTTTTTAAAAAGGATATAGCAAAAAGATGTAAAATGTCCGAGATCTCTGCATTTAGCAAGTCTTTCAATGATATTTTTGTTCATAATTTTCCCTACCGGGAGTAAAGGTGATCAGTAGATTAATTATATTTTTATAGCAGATTTTGTCAGATTAAAGTTTGGATCGAATTCAGTTTATCAGAACGTATTTTTTTACATTGTAGTTATTTTGCTTAAACTAAAAATAAGACTAAGAAATTTCATTATTAGGTCAACATTAGAACATAGGAAAAATTGCTGAGATTCGGTTTTGTCTAAAATTGACGTGTATGCATGGTTACATACTCACTGTACAGTGTGTCCGTTTATATTTTAACCTCTAACTATAGACTGTATTATATAATCTAGAAAGAACATTTTCAATATATAAGTTATAGGATTTTTGCTCTATTATCTTTTACGATCTTCAAAGTTGATATTATTTCATAAATTGGGAGACAGATGAATACAACTTGCATTTTTTTTAAATACAAATAATAATAATATCACATTAAAAATGTGTGTAACACTAGACTGATATTAGCATACATATTGCTGTGAACTGATTGTACAAGCATATATGTTTAAAGAAATGAAAAATGACAAAATTAATTTAGCTAGCTCAGCGTATAAAAATTTAAAAGGGCGCAAAAGAACAGATAACCTCAAGGTTATTTTCAGAATTGATCTAATCATGAAAACAAAATGTGGGCGAAAATAAATTGACTTTCTTTTAAAATCCCCAAAGATTGAAATGGTTGATTCAAAAATAAAAGAACTGTAGTTTTAAAATGATATTTATATATATATTTATTAATTATATAGTATAAAAAAAACATTTAATTACAATTAACAGGGGTAAAAAAAAACCATGGACTGAAAGTCCTGGATTAAAATAAACCCTGCGTGAATCTAAAATTTAAGAAGGACAATTCAAATCCTTCAGCAAACAAAATGGAAGATTTGTTCTAGAAGGAAAATCTTAAATCACAAAAAATCCACGTGGTTTCAAAAATTTAAACCAAACTATAATTTAACTTAAACCACACGTGGAGAAACAAGTATAAAAATAATGAAATTAACATCCAAGCTCTAAGCTTCTTTTCACCTAACCCGAGGTGATTAAATTACAATAAATTGAAAACTAACAAAAAACGGGAAATTTAAACTCTTAACGCGGTATCTTCTAGAACAAAAATTATTAACGGGCCTTACATATAAATTGTGCACAACAATATAACACCAATTAATACAAACTGAGTTGTCTGAATGATGAACAAAATAACAATATAATCGAACAAATCTTTGCAAAAGAAAGATTGCAAAATGGGTGCAATGAGCTAAATATTTACATGTACTTACGCGACATCAATTCAATAACTTCAGTCCCTAAGAGGCACTTCTCGCATACATATAACAAAATAACAATTGCGCGCGCTGCAACAGCCGCAAAAGATCATCGAATATGCCTTTTAAGAAGAAAATAATACAAGATAAACAAATGCTAAACATATTAAAGAATGAAAATAAACTAAAAGACTGAACAGATATTTATCTGTTACTTAGTATTTACTTAAATTCATCACTTAAATTCATCAAACAAATCTACTAACAAAAACTAATTTAAAAACAAAATAAAACAAATTAACTTCTGTGAGAATTTGCGCGCGGCATAGCCAAAGCTTGATCTTCGAAAAATAACATCATTGAGTTCAAACAACCGGGGTGCCATTCCATAGCAATATGTTTCACCTTAGCAAGGATCTTCAGTGCTACTTGTCAACCTAAAGTATTATACAGAGAAATTCGTATTATTAAGTATATACGTTATTTCAGCTAGAGTTTTAATGCATCTGCAATACTAAACAATAAACCCAGCCCAAAATTTTCTTCAAATATATGCCGTTTATGAGAGTTACTTCTTGCACACTTTGAAATCACTAAAATTTTTTCTTTGTGAATTCTGAATCCTTAACAATATTGAATTCGTTAATTTGTCCGGATATTTTGAACCAAAGGCGTCTGCTCATTTAAAGCAGTAATGAATTACATGCTTCCCATTAATTGGCTTGGCTTTGTATAAACCACCTACAATAATAAATCGGATATATCGATTACAACCGACTTACATATACATGTCGGAAGCAGAGTACTTGAAATGCTGTAAGAACATCATTCTGGTCTTCCCACTTACCAAACGAAGCAACAAATTATGGATCACGACAATGAGACTTTAACATTGTTCCTCGGTGTGTGAGCAAACGTGTTTCGCTACCGGTTGCCAGTTGTTTCACTTCCAGTGTAGCCTAGGGGTTCAGGAGTTCTTCGTTCATTACACTAATTGTTTGCTAGAACCTCCCACGACCTTCGCTTGAAGGTACATAAACTGCCTTGATTTTGAATTACTAATTTTTGCCGGGAACGATTTGACATGGGACGCAATTAATTTTGAACGATTCCCGAAACTTAAATGTCGAGCGGCTGAATTTGCGGGCCATTTAATCTTCACAAAGTATTGCGAAATTTTGTAACTACCTTAGAAATATAAATATGTGGATGTGGGACAAATATGTATAGGTCTATGAATAAAATGTATAGGTCTATGAATAAATAAATAAATAACTAAACTTTATTCTGTTTAAATATTACTCAATAAAAAATAAATAAAGGTATTTTCAGCGCTCCGTCTATACTGTAATCATCAAAACTTAATTATTGTATAAAAATCAGAGCGCAGGAAAGAGTGCGCCGCTTCAAAGTAGAAACGATCATATAGCCGTGTCTCCTACTACATCCTTTTCCGAATTCCATTCTGAAATACTTTGGGGTGTGAGTTATCTGATGTTGGAGGTATTTCTTATTTATGTTATTTAAATTGCTGTGCATATAACTATTTAGCACTTCATAACATTAAGGTATCTATATAATTGTAAATGACAGTTTAAATTGAAATTTTAATATATATAAGTTGATGGGCTTCGTTAGTGAGATTCATTATATGGAATAGCGAGAGATTTGAATGTTGTTTTTATTTTAACCTGGAATTTAATAATCCTAAATATACTGGATAGTAGTTGATATGTAATTTAAATATTGCAAATAAGTGTACTCACCTTGAGTAAGAGTCCTTATGCTGCTTAAATGTTTTTGATATTTATACTGTCTTTGTTAATATAAAAGCTGGTAATACATTAAATGATTAAAATTAAACTATAAATTCAATATTAAACGAAGTGAAAGCCTTATATTATGCAAGTTATTGCTTTAGAAGGCATATCACGTGCAGCCTCCAAGGCTACCTAGCTAGTACTGGTAAAATAATATAAATAATAATAATTCTTTAAGTATTTTCTTTTCCGTTTTGGATTGATAATTTAATCATCATTTAATAAAATCTTTTTAATAGATTTGATGAACTTGTTCTTTGGACCAATTTTAATGCATTATTTCATGTGAACAATGACTTCTTTCATTGTTTTAGGACCCATTTTTGGTTCAGTATACGTTCAATTGTGACTAATAAATATTCCACAAAATTGAAGAGATATGAAATATGAAAACGTAAATGAAAGAAATTTCGTTTATTTATAAAACGTAAATGATAAACAACATTCGCTTCCTCATTTTCTGAAGGAATGTCGACATTACCAGTAAATGTCATGAAAATTTACATTGAAAAACTCGGGCGGACGAATACAATATTATAAAGATGAAAATGCCAAGATGGATATTATAATTAAATAAAAGATTTTCTCCTTTTAATTTATGTTATATTTTATCACGACCTTTTGTCGGCATTGTTTTCTGATTTTATCTAGTGCACATATTGCAACTATTAATATGGTGTACTTAAATACAATCAAAAAATTACAATTTTTATTTCTTTTTTTATAGTATTAATAAGAATGCAAAGTTATTATAGGGCTTAATTACTGTAATTTTTATCGCTTCAGCATCCACATTTGCACTTTTTCACATTACTTTAAATTTTGAATGTTATAAAAAAAGCATGAAAACTAGTCTAAAAATAGGCCGTAGTCATACTTTATATAAAAAGCCATATGTTATTGTTTAAATATGTAGTCGAATAAGATTTTTTCCAGTTTAATTGGATTAAAGATAGAACAAATTCTATTTTCCAGCAATTGAAAAAGACAGTTAATACAGTGGAGAAGTTTTGCAAGTTAATTATTGTTTTATTTAACCAACCCCTAATCCAACCAGAAGTTGTATTGAAAGTAATCGATAATTAATATCACATGAATTCTTATAAAGATTTTGGTATGACTAAATAATGAAGAGGTTGCAGCGTATGCACAATGGTATTAGTTCTCTTTAATTTGATGGTCACGCCTATTTTACTTCAGAACGAAATTATCTGATAATTAATATTATTATTTTTAATAAGTTAACTTTCTTAATAGCTTAATAGGAAGAACAATATCCAGTAGTGAAAAAGTAATTAGGACCTCTTTCCGTAAAGGAAGAAGAAAAATCGGAAGAGAAACTTTTAATCATCTTAGAGTAATTACCCAAAGGCAGAAACAATTAATTAAAGGAACTGCTTGAAATTCATTTGAATAATTGCATGGAGATAAGTATTGAGCCAAATATTCAGTATCATATGAAACTTAGAATTTCTACTGAAATGTTACCTTTGTAAACAAAGGACCATACTGCTAAAAACCACTTCTAATATAACATCATGCGGTATCAGAACATATTGTTTTGAATTGGATCAATGTAAAAATTGTTGCATTTTTTGAACAAAGAGAAGTATAATCAACATAGAGTTTAGTATTTCCAGAATATATGAAAAGAAGATAAATGATTACTAATGATGAATTTTTGTGGGCGTTATTTACCGAAGTTTGTAGTCTAAAGGGCAATACAGAACGAGTGGCAAATGATAGCACGTTGAAATTGTTGTATGAAAGTGGATACGTCTGTGCAGTAAATATCACTGTTGGAGAACTCGAACAATATTAAAACTCTACGAGTACGGTAGATAACAAAAATACTCCAAACTGTGGTACTGGTAATGCTGTAAACTTCTCCTAAACCCCTCACCATAAACTGCACTAAACTGGACGTACGTTTCGATAGCAAAGCTATCATCATCAGCAGAAACACCGAACTAAGTAACTACACTAAAACTACCCTAATTTATTCCTAAAAAAGGTCATGGTACAATGATCACGGTCATGGCTGACTGCCGTCATGCTTAACTAGTCACTAATCTGCCTAATTTACTACTTAATAAACCGTAAAGACAAGAATTTAATGGTCCTAAATCTGAATTCATTAAAATATGTTTGTTTTTATATATTTCCATACCCTCATAACAATTTAATTGCACATAGTTGTTTACGTTTTTAACTAACTTTATATTGTCAACTTTATGGTTTTCTTCAAGCATATGTAGGGCTCACTAGATTTGTCAAACCTTCTAAATTTAAGATGAGCCAAATGGTCCTTGTAACGCGTTTTAATTGATCCTTTAGTTTGCCCAATATATACATGATCACAATCTTTACAAGATATTTTATAAATACCTGATTTGTCCAAATTATCTACTTGATCTTTAGGGTCACCTAAAATATTTTTGAGACTATTATTTGAAGTAGTAACTATGAATTCTATGAAACTATGAATTTAGAGAATTTTTTTTGTAGACGGTACGGTAGAGTTTTAACAGACACATTACAATTTGCGCACCTATCTGGATACACATGGGTCTGTGGTGTCCGGCCGTTTTTACCATACTTAGACTTGTTTAAAAAAATCTGAAAAAATTCAGGAGAGTAGTTTGAGATCTATAGAAAGAGATCATGCATTGCGTTATGGATAAAAATAATTTTTATTATTGTTAACTCAATGGTAAGTGATGCGAAAACACGAGAAATGCACGAAGTTTCTAAAAAACGACCGACACCACAGACCCATGTGTGTCTACGGGAGGGTTAATATTGTTTGTAAGTTCGTAAGCATTCGAAGGGGAAAGTAAAATGGTTTAAACCATTATTACAGTTATGAGTTAAAGAGGGTATAAAGTTGGTTGGTAACCAATGGTTTGCTATATGATAACTTATTACTAGGTGTCAAATATAGTAATAAATGAAATCGAGTTTATAGTTTGACTGCCAAACTGCAGCAACTTTAACTACCATTTTAAGTACTTAACTAAGTTCCAGCAGTTTCTTTTCACAATTAATAATATCCTTATGAGACATGGATGTTGAAAATTTAACTTTTCTTGTTTGAATCGACTCACAGAATTAATTAAACATGTTATTGAAGATTACACACAACAGCCGCATGAGGGAAAACACTATGAACATGGGTATAATAAAGGGAAGTAAAAACAAATAAATTTGTTAGATTTAGATTTTTCGATTTTTGTTTGTTAAACGGACAATAAATCTCAGTTTTTTAAAGTTTCGTTGACTACATTAAACAATAAGAATTGAAAATACAAAACGTAAAATAGAGGGAGGATTATATATAATTTTATTTCTTTTGGAGTAAATAAGTTTACTCTTTTATAAATTTAATACAGAAATCTTATAACAGTAATAAATCTTGCTGCAAATTGAATTGATCAGAGCTACATGTAACTTCAGCAAAAACATTAATATCACCCGCATTTAAAAGCAATATTAAAAGATGATGTGGTGTCTACAATGTAGAAAAGGAAAAGGAACGGACCAAGATGAGATCCCTGCGGCAGTCCTGAAATGAATCTGATCGTGTCTGAAGCCATATGATCAATTCTAACAGTTTGCGATCTATTCCTTAAGTTTGAAGGCCACCAACGAACTAAATTCCCATGAATTTCGGCAGAATGCAACGTGTCGATTATGATATTGTGATTCATTCTGTTAAAGGCCATACTAACGTTCGTATACATAGAATCAACTCGCGTTTTAACATGAATACAACTTAAAATGCAATTTGTATACGCTATCAGATTAGTTTTTACAGATTTTTCAGGATGTAATGCATGTTGTTAAGATATTAAGTACATCTTTAATACTTTGTAATAATTATTCATGGGTGCCAGAGCCTGTGACACGGTCTACAAAATTGGTCGATAATTTTCAACTTTGTTACGTTTGCAGGATTTATATATTGCAATAATAAAAGATGTCTCTAAATATGTAATAAGAAATGCTCGTTTAATTATCCCAGGAGAATCGCTGTATTAGGACCCGGGCCTTTTCTAGTGAATAAAATAATAAAGCTTACGTAGACCAGCGAGAATCTGGAACGCTGATACCGAGAGAAAAGAGTAGGGTGATCTGCCAAGTGACAATAAGAATTAGTCAATTCACTATTTATGAAGACTGAGGAATTAAACGGTATTAAACGTATTTCAGATACATACAGTCTTCGAGGCTGTAAGTTGAATATACCCCACTTTTGTATGTTGGACTGCATAGGCCAGTGATCATTTTACTGGCCTCACTTAATTATCCTAATATTGCCCCCATTGTGCGTAAGCAACTTACCAAAAGAAAATGGATATGTCATGTGGAGCAGGCAGTGACGGCTGGTGCATACGCCACAGCGGGGCCAATACAATGATTGAAGTTCGTGTGCTATCGTTCGAAATACGAACATGTTACGAACGAAGAATTAGATCATTCTAATGGCTCTTTTAAAATGTAAGCACCGGCCGCCGCTGAGAGCAGGGCTGGACTCTATATATAGTTCTTTTACGGTTTCAATTTCTTTCTCAACAGCAATGTGAAGTGCTATTAATGAATTAGATGATCTGAACGTAACCGGTAGAATGGGGTAAACTATCCGAGTCTTCCGTATATAACACTTTATTATTTGCAAAGGCATTCGTTGTAATTTGCTGGTCTAATATTGTGCTTGCAGTTTGTAGTTGATGAGAAATGTGGCTGTTAGTTTGATGTATGAGAAACTATTTGTTATGGTCTTTGAAAGAAGATTAAACTCATGCTGCTGTTTTGTTGTTCCAATTGCTGTCTAGTTGTTGTTAAGTTGGTTATTCTGAGCCCGATATTTATTGTAGTTCTGTTAAGATTAATTATTAACGTATGTGATTCATAATTGCCTTTCATGTTAATTGGTTTGAAAAAACTGCTTAGGATTAACCTGTTAGGGCCTGAGGAATGAATGCTGCATTCAATTGTTGCTAGAGGAGCATCTTCATCAAAGATAATTTCATCTTCATCACTTACAAAAAAATATATTTTAGTAATAATGACAACATGATCGCTTAGTCTCTATAGTATTCAATAGGAAGTAATTTCTTTAATATAAATTTTCTCACATAATTTTTTGTTTGAAAAACTATTCGCACTATTAGTTACTGAGTTAGAACATAAATTACCATCATTAAATTCCCCGAAGAGCAACTTATCCTAAGTGACTTCAAACAAACCCACCCTGCGGCTTGCTCGTGCCGCTTTATCAGAGATGAAAGGGTAAGGCACCAGGTTCCCACCTTAGTTGAGATGTAGGTTTAAGGTCAAGGTACTTAGTTATATTATTTTCCTTAACTTTTTTTTTTAAAACTAATGTATCGTTAATTAATAATAATTCAAACCGGTGAAAATTTTATTAGTAAAATTACAAACAGGATATACACAATACTGGTGCTATGTTGTTTTTAAAGTATTTATGTTATTTACTGTGAATTATTTACATTATTTATTGTTTGATTTATCCCAAAACTGTGGTTAAAAGCTTGCTTCCTAAATAGTTTAAGTCTTTATCTTTGATAGGTAAAAGAAAAAGAAGAAAAAACTAAGAATACAGCATTAATTAACCAGACAAATCGAAGGACTTTTATCACAGAAAAACTACTGTAGCTTAGTCGAAATGGTTTTTTCTTATGGGGTTATGTTAAGTCCTCAATATATGACTTTGAAAATGAAAGAAATCATTCTATTGAAGAATTACGTAAAAATATTATAGATTGCATACGAAATATATCACCCAAAACATTGTCCAATATCTGTAGAAATTTTGTTGATAGGTTAGGGTACTGCGCATTTCAACTTTTTAGATCGTTTTGAGAGTTTATTATCATGAGTTTCCTTCTATCCTGGTTTTGCATAGAATCTTGTTTTGTTTTTGCTTTATATATATTTTAAGCAATGTATCTGACTTTTTTCCCAAAGCAGTTTATATTATTATTGAAAGTGATTCCATTTTAAAAAAATGTATTTAGTTTTATTTCTCTTGTCTATGTGAGAATATTATGTTTCAGAATTGCTTTTAGCCCCATAAAAATAGCAATTATACATTGCATTACTACAGTAGTAGTTTTGTACTCGCATAAGATATTTGCATTTAACAGTATTGCATCGTGTCATTAGCAGTGTTATTTCTCCCAGAGCTGAGCCTGTCTATGGTGTGTTGCATACGTGTTTGGACAACGTGGCCTCACCCTAGGGCAGTCGAACATACTTTATACTATGTATGTCATAGTTGTTGCTTCCATGTGTTGTACTTGCTACGTGGAATGCAGTTTATACCACTAGTATGAGCAATTACCTTTCATGCATAGCACCTATAATGCTATCTATCTACAGTGTCACACATATTCGCATCATATGGACGTTTATTTTATTATTGATTAAGATTTTGCCATTTGTTTGTGCTTAAAAAATGATGTCAGATGGCATGCATACGAGCATTCATGTTTTAGTAACAAGACGAAGCTAGAGTGATGACTGGTACAAATAATTAAATTTATGCAGGTTTATACAGAATGCTCTATGCATGTTATTTTCTTTTTTTAATCACGAGTAGATGGCAAATTCAAAATTTACCTTTAATGGATGAAAGAAATCCATATGATACGAACTTTTTGTGTGATACTGTATATACCTAACATACTGAATGAGTGTGAGATGTTACGAACTCATTATTTTTAAAGATATTTTGCTAATTTTCCAATATAATATGTACAAATATGTTCTGATTAGAACACAAATTCGTAATATTATTTGGAGTAAGCACTAAATTTTGCGCTATTTTCTACGTTTTATACCTAACATAACCTAATTGCTATACCACTAATTTTAAAGTTTTGCTGACGATATTTTTCTCAGGGTGCTTCGAAAAGATCGATATTGCTAATGGTAAAAAGAAATTATTTTTTTAGTTCTTAGAGATAATAATAGCATAATAAACAACAGCGTCAATTGGAAAATTAAACTATAGCATTTAATATTTCCCAATACAGGCATCAGGATACGGATTAATTAACCTCAATTGCTTTCAGGTGGTGCAGGAATATGAAAGAGCGGTTATATTCCGATTAGGAAGGTTACTCTCTGGCGGAGCTAAGGGACCAGGTAAGCTAAACCGCACTTAATTTATTAGTAATTCCACCGTTCGCAAGCGATAGTGAAGCAGGTCGCAATTACAGTATAGCTTGTCCCTTATTAATGCATAATTATGTCAATCCCTTGTCTATCCACTGGAATTTCACTGCTTCTAGCAAGAACGCGTAACCAGAATCTTAGACGAATAGTTGGAATAAGTAGGCGTAATTATAATTCCTGAGTAGTAAGATGTTGATGTTGCCGTAACTTTTGTAATTTATTACCTAACATGAATCCAAAGATATTCGGATCAGTTGAACGGTTGAGGAGATATTATAATTTAAAAATTGAAAAAATCATTGGCTTTCTCTTACCTTATTATGGAAAATACAGTCTAATCTGAACCCAGATTTAAATTCTGATTTGAGTTACACCAATTTTCTTTTTTTCACGAAAGATTTATAAGCAAGATGGAGAAATGGTAATCCGCAAAGGGACAATAAAATCTCATCTCCAGGAACGGTTCAAATATAAATTTAAGGCTGCGTTTAATTTTTCCTCTCCTCTTGAATTTTTGAAATGTGATTTGGAACGTAGAAATTATTGCATTTTATTTTTATTAGGCATTGTGCTTTTATCCGATTGAATTTGCTTTTGAGCGTGAAAGAGTAATTTAGAAAGTAATAACAAGTAATTTACTAATAATATTGATATTACTCTACGAATTTTTTCATCGTCACTTTTAAGAAAGTTTAAAAAGATTGATTGATACATATAATATCTGTACACTTCTCCATCATCAAGAATAAGTGTGGGTAACAAAACTTTCTTTTGAAATATACTTGGTGGTTAATTTATTGCGCCCTTCCTAAGGTTTGGAAGCAGTCAGTTTTATGAAAAAAGGTTTTAAGAAAAAGTTTTATTACAAAACGAGACCGAAAACCACCGAATGATTACACAGTGATAGTACTAGGAAAGCGTTTGAAGGTCATACGAAAGAGGGTTGCTTTTTTTTTAACATTGTATTTTCTTAACAAACTCTAAAAAAGAGTGAAGCAGATAGGTACTGAAGCTTATATGGCCTAAAATGAATATTAATCGAAATATTTAAGAAAAATTGAAACTGGTCTGGTCATCAGGTCCTTCTCCAAAAATTGGAAGTATTTAGTTTTATGAATAACAAAACAAAAATTCATGTGAAAGTTTTTAATGGAGAATAGCATTTCTTTAACAAATTCTTAAAAAAGGGTTTAATTCTGTGTAGAAAAGTACTAAAACTCATATGAGTTTATAAATCATCCATAAATGAACTTTTATTTCACATATTATTCTTTTATAAAATCAATAGTCAGGTTTGCCAACTTATCCTGTACTTACGTAAGCACACTGCGCATTTTGAAATGGGGAAAATACTTTTCGTTATTTACGATTCCAAAGCACAATGGAAGGATGTATTTTTACGACTTATATCCAATGTAATTTGACGCAATAATGGCACCTTGTTATAGATGTTTGCTTTAGGATCCAACCTTTTAACCTTTTTCGATATTTTTAGCATGTGTGCAGCTTAGGTTTCTTATTTTCTAATTATCTCGCGTTTTTGTGTTATTCCGTTTGATTGTATTGTATTTCATTGCCTTTTATTCGTTTTTATTTGCGGCTTTGTATAGATCTGGTTGCCATGGATATCACTTCTTCTCAATTTTGATTGTTTTTCTTGTCAGCCATTCAAGATTTTTATTTTATATACATTATTCTTTTTACGTTAATGTTTGCTGAATCCGTACTACGTTTAGATAATTATAACATTCTCTATTTTTTGGATATTTGTTGGTTCTCTAAGTAAAACCCTAAAATTAGTGTGCAGTTGTCGCTTCTATCGTTTTCTATCTTTTTTTATTTAGTCTGGTCTCTTACATTATAATTTAAGTTATTGTCTTTCGATTTATCAATATCTGTTTTATAAATGGATGAATAAATCAAAATATGCCGTTTCAGTTATAGATTAGGATGGGGTGGCCTTAATAGTCTACATCACTGCGACCTTCAAGTCTCAGATCTATTTTGATCCCCAGCATCTTAAAAGGCGTTTTCTCATTTTGCATTCTTCATTAGTACAGAGCTTATCTTTGTCGGGCCATCGCATAGGCAGAAAACATAGACTGGAGGTTCTTCTTCCTGTTGGCAGAGTTCTGGTGATTGACATATTTCTTTGGATTTTTTACAGGTGATCAAATGTTTCACTACAATAACTTGAACGCACCAACAATGCAACACTCTTTAAAACGTTAGCAACATCAGCATATATGTTCATTCGCCAAGCTCTAGCCGATAACGGAAGTAACAAGAGATGCTATCTAGGAATGACAAATGCAAGTCTTAACACGTCAAGAAATGTTCAAGATTAACCATTGCATGCTGCTTGATCAGTGCCTAGATCTAGTCGACAACTGACATAACGTCAAGCCATGTTCTCTTATACTACATATCTATGCATACATATTTTATTTTGGATAAGCGAATATCCTGGAACATTAAAATTAAGGGTGATGGAGATATTCTGAAAACATAATTGATTTCAGCTTGCAGAAAATATATGGAAATCAGGCATTTTTGTGCTTGAGACGAAAATCTTGTTAACCAGTGTTACATAAACATAAGGAATCCTATCTCAAGTTGTTATTCAGTAAATTCTATGTATTCTATAAAACACTTTAAAAACTTTTGTAAGACAACTGTTGTTTTGATAGATCGATAGTTAAATATTAATTCACTGTTAGCCCTTTTATATGCTGGAATCAATTTCATAGATTCAAGGATCGATGGAAAACATCCTTGTTGATTTATCGAGTAAGTTAAAGGGTAAGAAATGAACGCTGTCACGTGACGTACAATGTTGCAGGATATTTGATCCATTTCAATTTTAACGCCCGCACTAAGAAACTTCATACCTTTGGAAGTGTAACAAACAGACAATAATAATCATAACGAATTAATGCATTTCTGCTAATTACTGTTATAATTTAAGAGGAATTTTTCTTTTTTTTCTGAAACTAAATTCACGAAAGTTTAAACTCTTAATTTTATTCCAGAATATTACTAGAAACAAGAATAATTTCACCTTGTTTTTGAGTTATGGCCAAGAAATTTTCCCAAAAATATTAAAGTATTATAAAAATGAGCAAATAAAGCTTTTCAGAATTACATGCTACAAGGCTTCATAGTACGGACAATTTACTGTTTTTAATTAACCATAGCTCGAAGATCTTAAGATTCCACATTTTTCAAAGTTGAGGGATTATAAATATAAATCCCTTGAGCCATTACCGTGTTCTGATTTATACCCAGTGTTTTACTTACATTAATACATCTATTACCATAAAAACTGACGACGGTTTGTCTCTAGTGACATGCTGTAAGTACATGTTCGTCTATTAATTAGGAGATTAATAATTTGGGATGATTATCCTTCTGGCCACCTATCGATTCCGACGTGAGTTTAATATTTAAAGGCGCCATTTTGTCGGACTTTTACGGTTATTTGCGTTATACGACACTTTAACTCTATGAATTATACAGCGTTCCATGAGAAACTTCGTATAAGGCGGGTGGGACATGAGAGAAATGTCGCCAAGTGGATGGACAATTTTCTTAAAGTCGATAACGATTTTCTCCTGTATCGTGCGCCCAATGAACAAATAACAGGTAACGTAACACCGTTCATATGGTATCGTATGATGCGAGGGATGTATAAAAGTTTCATTTTGTGAAGGTTAAATGTAAGCGTAGCGCAGAATTGAAATAATATTCTTTCTAAAGGTACGAGTTAATAATAACTACATTTTTTATAGTATAAAATGCTAGACTAGATCTAACCATTAAATGATGAAATGAATGTAAAAAGGATGTTAAATGATTATAAGAATAAAGCAACATTTTATGCGTAATGTTTAAAAACATACTGATAAATGGTTAACACAACCATTTCCTTCCCTCACAAAAAAAGCATGCTAACTGTAAATCGTAGATTCTGGTGTAACTTTGTGAATTTGTAGACTCCATCATGGCTGCTCAAGAACAGCCTCTGTTGCGACGAACTTCAACTTTAGGGGTGCAAGTTGATCTTGAAATTCTACACAAATTTAGTTTTACCCAAAATAACTCTTCAACGGTTGAAAGATAACAAAAGAGCTTTACTGGGTGGTCGCACCGTTTAGGCAGTCCTTTTCTTTGGTATAACTGCTTATTCATCGAATATCAGAAATCGGCCAAAGCGCTTTCTTAGTTATCAAATGGTATATACAATATGATTTACATAGCTATACAGAGTGTCCACAAAATTATGAATTTTGATATATTTCCTTATTTTAATGAGACAATACCCGATGTTTTGTGTGGTAAAACTTTAGGATTACGCTAGACGATCCAGGTGATGTAGAAGACCTCTGCATTTGGTAAGTCCTTCATAGGCATATTCCTTCATAATTTTCGCTTTAGGAAGCAAATATGATCGGTAGAGAGACATCTACAGATGGAAATCAAATATTAGAATTTGAACATCAAATATTTATAACAGATTTCGACAGACAAAGTCGGATCGATTTCAGTTCGAAAGAACATTTTAATTTTTTAGTGTATTTATTTTGTTGAATTTAGTTTAATAAAACTTTTATATGTTTTGCAATCCAAGTTTATCGATATGTCAACAAGAAACTATGGAAAATTACTGCAATTTGGTCAGAATTAACGTGTGCGCAAGTTAATTAAATGTATTGTAAATGTAATTTGTATTGTAATTTTTAAAGTTATTTCTATCACTAGCCCAGAAACTGCAGTCGTACTTGTGGGCCTCGGCTACCGTACTCATACTCGCGAAAGAGTTTCTGGCCGTGTGATTTTAAGTTTTTATTATATCTTTTATTTCTTTATTAGAAAATTTTATGAGAAAAGTTAATTATATTAATATTAGTTGTTAGTTTGCTAAGAGTTTGTTATTCTTTTAGGGTTTATTTTTGGCTATATTTATTATCATATTTATCAAGAGTTTACTAAAATAAATCAATTTTGCAAAGAAAATATAATAAATAGCATATTTATTCATTACTTAATTTTAAAATTTCAAATAATACACGAAATTTGTAATCACTTTTTTTTTCAATTTTTATTCAACACTTAAAATGCTACAATAATAAGTATAAAAATATAATTTATTGACAGAGAAGAGTTACCTAGGTTACAGTAGCCTCCCTTGCCCGAAAAGTCACGAGCCGCCAATGAATATATGGCTAGGGAAATATGTGTATTTCAACTAATTTAGAGTCATTTAAAACACGTTTTAAATCCTAATAAAGGAGACATTTTATGTTAGCGTGTATACTCGGTTGCATAATCTACTGGTAAATTTTGAATTTGTGAAAATTTACTATTAAAGTAGACCACACTAGATTGAAATCCTAATTTTATGATATTAAGTATTATGAACTGCATTTTATTTGTTAGGTCAAGCTTACCTGGTATTTTTTTTAATTATATATTTTGCTCCGGGGTAACATATCCTGTATTCCTCTCTATCTAGGGCAAATAATGTTGGTTACCTGGCAGTGATAACAATTGAAGCCAGATAACTGTTACTTTTAGTTTAAATGAGCATTCTTTCCGTGACGACGAGAGACTACAGTTGTTCTTGAGCTCCTATAACAATTTGTTTTTTACGCCACACACTCAGAAATATCCAGAAATATCCCATTTCCATAAAAGTTTACCTAAAAGGTATCGATATATCACTTGTATAGGATATAAATCCATAATTACCTGAATGGCCTTTGAGATTTTGTACCATTTGACCTTTGCAGTTAAGTGCAGTTTGTGGTGAGGGGTCTAGAAGTTTTCACCATTTGACCATTTGCACGTTTTGTCGGAGCCTTCGCATACGTCCAATTTGATCCAGAGAGTTTCCTACCACCACACTAGTAATTTGAGCTGTCCATAGCCCTCGCATACGTTAAATTTGATCCAGTGAGTTCCCTACCACCACACTGGTAATTTGAGCTGTCCATAGGTACCCAGGTATTTTCGCCGATGACCCTCTACCTAAAAAGAAAATCATTAATTAGTTTTAATTCAATTTTAACCAGTTGATTAGATTTTTTTTTCATTTATCTTCGTGATTCGTTTCATTTTGGGGTTATGTTTGTGAGAAACGCCATTTATTACTCGCTGTTAGGAATTTTAATTTATTCGATGTTGGTGTAAAAATCGGCATTAATATGGTCTATGTGATCTGAGATTCTCTAATTAATTAAAATAGATGATTATCAGGTACGTCGTAAGGGTTAAGTTATTCGATACAAGATTTAAGGCTAGTTCGAATTTTACGCTGTTTTCAAATATACGTTCAAATTTAAATCCTCCAAAAATTATTGTCCGTTATATAAGCGAAAACAGCTACCAATATGCATCGTTTTTCAATCGTATTTTGTACTCTCAACACGGTTACTGTTTTCACAATTAAGCCACAATCATCACTCCGCTTTGGAATTTTTCTCCACGTTTTCAATTTAATTCTGTATAATTCCGGAGAGATAAGGATTCTAGCACCTAACTTAATGCTTTTACTTCCTGAAGAGGTTATTAGTGAGTATATCCTCTTTGTCAGATCCACGAAGCCGCAGCATATAGTGTAAAAGGCTACTGTATCGGCGTTGTTAAATGAACTTCCTACAACTTTAACGTAATATGCATCCCGTGGAAATCGCTAATGTCCGGATATATTTAGACTAATTAGTAAAGACCACGAACTTCCCAAATATTCCACATTTTCGGAATTACGCTTTAAACTTCGTACATTAGCATTATCAAAAGAAAATTCAGTGATGAAACACTTTAATGTTGAGTCGAAATTATAGCCAAAGTCTGATGATGGGATTATATTGTTATACTATGAGTATTATTGTTGCTATACAATGGCACAGTGCTAATAACGCACAATCTAAAAGATGCTCCAAAATGATCTGGAAGTCATCACATAAAATTGGATTGCCGACTAATAGTAAAATGAAAGTAATGTAAAAAAGCGAAGTTTAAATTGAATGGGTTAGATTAGACTAGATTAGAGTTGGTGTGGCCTACGGACCGCGACCTTTTCAGATCTATTATGATCCCCTTTTTCTTTAGAAGACGCTATCTAATTGTGCCCCTTAATTAGACTTATCATCCTTGCGAGCGACTTTTTTGTGTAGCTACTAGCTGTGGGATTCTGCAAACCTACTACTAGAAACCTTCTTCTCGCCAGGCCGTCACATTGGCACAGCGCATGAATTGGTATTTCTTTCTCCTCTTGGAAAACTGCAAGTAGCATCATCTACGTTGTACATATTCCTATTTAGTAGTAGTAATAGTAATTAGTCAGCAGATCTACTATCAGTTTGACAGTCTTCTTATCTTTACTAACTAACTCTGTAGTAAATTCAGGCATCTATTCCTTTAGAAACTCTAAATGGGCAGGCATCTAGAGTTTACCGGGTTGTCCCGGGGATTTTTGCTGCCACACTCTGGACTGATTATGTGTCCATTCATTGATAGATGTTTCACTTTGTGAGTTGGTAATGCCAAAAGAAGGGCCAGCTTCAATGAATGACCTGATGAACCACGTCTGGCCAGCTCGCCTCATTTCCTAGGGCTGGGACCGAGGCCAATGTTAATTCGTTTTGGGTGCCCACCTCATTTAGGGCGCTTATGCAGTCCTAAATCAGCTTAGAGCCCACACTTACGACGATGTTAATTGCTTTAAGTGTAGAGTGACTGTCAGAGGAAATAGCGACGGTTTCACTCGCTTCGGTCCACCTTTTCATTTCTCTGACTCAATGGTAAATTGCAGCAACCTCGGCCTGGAACACCGTTCTGGCTTTTCTGAAGTATACGGAAAGAGCATTTTTAGGCTTCCTTGCTTATATTCCAGCTTCGACGGCGTAATCTAGAACTGTTTGTATACCAGTTTGCGTCCGCTCTTATTGGAGTGCCTATCTCCCAGTCCTTATTTGATATTACAGATATTATGACCTGATATTTTGTATTTATGGTTGAATTTTTGGACTATGGTAACACATGACATATCAAGTCGAATAGGTGCATATAAGTATCAAAAATATATTCACTCTGGTTATTTTATCGGTTAAGACACGTTGCCGATGAAACAAATCGATACTTCCCCTTGAAATTATAAACTGTATAAACAGTTTGTGAGCGAGTTTGCGTATCTTTGACATACGTTGCTACATGATGTGACTATAGATATAAGTAGATCAACTAAGTCATTACAAAAGCGGAATAGCCACTCATCCATCCGCAGATTTTTTTTACATTTTGTAGACATATAAAAGTCCATCTAATAGTAATATAAATTATTGACTTATCTTAGAATTACAATATGAATTACATGTATAAATTGTATATATGTATATTCTTGTAAAACAGTGCTATCTATTGGCGAGACAGTTTATTGAGTTTAAACAATGCTTTTTATTTTCGTAAAAACATTCCCTAGGACTTTTAGATATAGGAACACTAGTGACATCTGGATTCTACATTTAAAATGTTACTTTTAAGAGCAATACTTTTCTCTTAAACTTGGTCAGTGCACTAGTCCTATTTGCTTCAGCACTATAATCAAGTACATAAAAACACGGTTATTTGACAATTATTCGCAATAGACTCACATGGGGAACGACACAATACCAAACAATATTAGGACAATGTAATAGTGCAATGTTATCTGTCACAAGTCGATCGATGCAGATTTTTTTTTCAGAGGTCAGCGAAAATTTTGCTTCTTCATGCAACAGCAGTATTTAAAAATATATAAAAAAATAATAGATTGTCTTTATCTATATGACATATTAATAGCGTGGGTTAAAAACAAGCAAAACAACAACAGTACCTATTGTAATACTTAACAATAACTTAGTATTTAAATTAAAGATTTTTATCATAAATACTTATTTATATACACCCCGACCACGTTACAAATCAAGCAGATTTTGTAAATTCCCTAATACCTCCAATGCATATAAACTATATGTTATAATTCACGTCTCGTATAAATACCCACTCGCGACTAATATAACGTACTGCCTGATTTATCACAACTAATTCTGCCTGAAAACTATTGCAGTGATGCCGTAATTTAAACTTTTGATTATATATTTCAATACCCCTATTATAAAACACCCTTCGACCCATTCGTAAAAATTTCTAAACCCTCTCCAAAAGCGCATATAAACTTATCGTAAGTAATAGTTTTTAATAGCCCCCTAAATCTACTCGCCTTCCAAATCGCTCGGTTCTAATCTAAATCCCGTTGCCGTAATTAAACCCTCAAAGCTTATCTTATTCGCGTCTCTACGAAATTTAAGTTTCTTTAAACGTAAATGTACTGGTAATATACCCGAAATAACGCACGCCGTGTTTGCCGAAATAGATGAATACGCTTTCGCGGCCCTAATCGTTAATAATCTTTGCGTTCCGATTAATTTTTATCGCTGCTTATAGCAAAATATGATTATATCGTCCCAAATTAGTGGATCTATCGAAAATGCATGTGAACGGCACATTCAGCCACATTTAGTAGGTCTCAACCGTCTTCAACCATAGTTTTTTTGTTTACAAACTATTAAGCTGGTTGGTTGGTATATCCATTGTATAACGAAACAAAAGTCAGTGGAAATATTAACACAAGTACTATATAAGTGATTTACTGTGTTCAAACTCAGATGGGAATTGCTGATTTTGTTTGGTTGTATAGTACTTTGAAATATGTCAATCCTTAACAGTACCTCGCAAAGGTGTCCTGGAAATAAGTTTAATGCATGTTACACGAAAGTGTAAGAAAATTACACATACAATGTTAGGTATTCAACTAGCTCATTTCTGTATTTAAGCGATAAATCGATGTATGTACAGCGAATCAATTGAAGAATCTAGGAAAATATCTGAATGTTTCGAAGCAATTGTATATTACATATCTGAAATAATATATTTTGGATAAGGAACAATTATTACGATTCAACAACTTTGAGGTTAATATAAAGCAATCCCAATACATACACTCCCGGTAAACTAACCTTAATCCTTAACCATAATTTTTAACATGAAAATAGTCCCACAGATATGACTGGATTATGATTGATTTGATTGCTCGACGACTTATTACGGAATATTTAAAACAGAGGGACGATGACATATACACGGATTTCCAGAAACTAATTACTACGTCGAAGCACAGAGAAGTACATATGATAGCAAATGCATGTGTATAAATTAATTGAGCACTGTTAAAATGCAGCATTGTCGCTACATTAACCCATGGAGTTGCCGGACTCGGCTAATGAATCGTTAGTACTTCGGATGGTACCGGCACGTACTTTAATTAAACCAGCTGCAGTGCTGTAGTTATGAATTCATTGAAATATTCATATTGCTTCTGTGGAGCTGCTATATATCATCCTGTGGTTTGTGATTAAATATCTAAGAAATTACCTTAATTTCTGAATTTAATTAATTACCTTGTGCAAGAACTGCATTGTGTAATTAGGGGTATTGTTTAGAAAGCGGTTACATGATATGCGGTAGTTAAAGGCAATATTAATTTAGTTAGCTAGCATATTTGTAATTTGTAAAGTTATCATCAGAATTCATTAGCATTGAATAAGAAAATCAAACATAGATTAATATTAAAGCGTATTGTGTGCCTGATTACAGCGCCCTACCTGTATACTTACAACGTAACTAAAAGTTTAACTGCTTTTTGAATTAAAACCTTACTTAAAATTCGAATATTGTTCTCCCTAATAGATTAGCTTATTGTCGGTATGTTTGAATGTTATGACACCTTAACAAGGTATGATTAGTGTAGGTACTGAAATATTTAATTTTATTAGGTTTTCAAATAATCTGTGCCACTGCATTTCATAATTGAATAAGTTGGAAAATTTATCAATCCAACTATTTGTGAATGTTTCGTTTAAAAAACTTTTAACATTAAGGGCATAGTGAGAGGGTAGCATAAAGCTGGCAATGCAGTCATTGATCTAGGTGATCGAAGCTGGCAGTGCAGTCATTGATCTAGGTGGTCGGTCGTTTGCGGCTGAAAGTTCGGCGTGTTATTCCCCTTTCATTGCTCTTGCTAGTATGGTGATTCCTACAATAGACCATAAGCCCAACCAGGTGGCATTCTGTATCGGTTGAAACATAGGGGTGCTAAACCTTACTATTGTACACTGAAGTAAAGTTCTATTGAAATTCGTAAAAACATAAAGGGTGTTTCATTTAAAATAAGAAAGTTAAATTCGGATATAAATATATACTCATCGAGTCCCAAATTTGCATTTAACTAAATGTGAAAAGTTTTATGAAAATCAAAATAGTCACATTAAAGATATTCAAATGGAACTTTACCTAACCCTGTATGAAGCCGATGATCTCTTTCTTGCTAATTCATCGACTTTTTCATTTCCTTCGATTGCGGAATGTCCGAGCACCTACAGTAAAGTAATTTATTACAGCTTGTACAGCTATTCAGTTCACAAATACGTTCCCAAGTCAGTCTTGATTGTATTTTATGGTTCACTAGTACCCTCAGCATCGTCTGGCTGTCTGTTGCAATATAGATGGGCTTATTTTTATAAACCCTCTGACTGATCTCCATTGTACAATTCAATATTGCACATGCTTTTGCTTGAAAGACTGTGACATATTTTCCAGTGAGAGTTACCATTGTGTTCCTAATCTTATAATATATTCAACTCCAGTCACGTCTTCAGATTTTGATCCGTCTGTAAACTACATTAATTCTTCGAACTTATTTCTGTAGCTGGACTTTTCTCCAGCTTATCCGATCCGGGATTTCTACTTAATTTTAGAAATTTCTATTAAAAAGATTTGTCAAAATCAGATTCTTCTTGTTTCTGGCAGATCGCCCTCGGGAGCCTGGCACACTCCTAGCTATCTATGCCGATGACACCGTCATTTAAGAAACAGGAGCGAGAGGTTGGCTTGTGGGCGCCTTCAGATGGCTAAAAATCGCCTCCTTCGCTGGTCCTCTCGAGCCGCTTCAAAATAGGACGCTAAGGCTAATCGTGCTGGCACCTTGGTTCGTTAGGAACGAGCAGATTCATCGTGATCTGCAAATTCCGACTCTCCGAGAGTTCATTAAGCAGATTCTCATCGCTGCTTGGGCTCGCATTCAATTCAGCGAAAACTCCTTGGTTCAGGTGGCCGTGGAACCCCAGGAACCTCCTGGGTCCACCTCCTCCCACTCGAGTCAGGCACACTTTAATTATATTACCTTCGTGTTAGAATAACTAATGACGATCATCAATCTCCCCTGAAGAGTAACTTATCCCAAACTACTTCCAAGCACCCTTCCCAAACGACTTGATTGTGTCGCTTTTATCAGAGATAGAAGGGTACAGAACCTCAGGTTCACACCCTAGCTGAGATGTAGGTTCATCGTGAACGTCGTCAGATGGTCTGATCTCACTTTCAAAAGATTGTCTTCCACACGATGGACAATATTACTGTGTCCTAATTCTGCATATCTCCCCCATTATCATCGAATGGGGGAGGAGGGAAGTCCATCTAAGTTCCTTCTTCTCGTAAATGCTAGTGTGGTTATTTTGGAGGGGCTCGACACCGGCTTCTACATCTTTTAAAGTATTTGTATTTTGCCCTGCACTACGTTGTGGAATGTACCCTGGGTCAGAATGGCAATATCATCAAGCTACCCTAAAATTTTATGTCCTCTATTTTCTAGCTTCGGTGGTAGCTCGTCCACAACCAGACAATTGAGGGAGATAAGTTGTATCGTTATATTGACATCAGGAAAATTTCTATCAAAATCGCGGTAGGTACTAGGTAGATTGAAAGTTTTGGAATCAAGAAAGCAGAAAACAAACCATATATTTGTGGACCCAAAAAAATCACGAGATTCCAAATGTGTAAGCATATATAGAGTGTTCCATTTAAAATATGAGATTTACTACCATATAATATAGATTATAGAATTGCAAATTTTCAGTAGGTACTACATTTCAGCTTTTATTAAAAATATGTATAAATGGAAAAGTTATTATTCGGAATCCATAAGCTGAGACATTCGGTATAGTAAGAAACATATCTCATACATACATTAGTAGGATCCGTAACATCAAATTCATATCTGAGATTACGTAATAAAATTTGGGGCGTGTACTATGAGTTACTATTACATTTCTGCAAAATTGCTATTGAGTGTAAATTTGGAGTTTATACCAAATTAAATGGTAATACGATTTATGATGCGTGCATGTATGGTGTGGAGATATAATTCTAATGGACGGTACGTTGACGGCTATATCGTTTAGTCGCCAACAAGCAGATTTATATTGCTACACGCATACGTATTTGTTTAACGTATTCCTATGAATCGTAAATTTAGCTGTAATCAGGAGCTATATATTGGTGCTTAAACTGTAATTAGGATTGATGCAAACATGGTTATTTACGACCAGTTGTAATTTAAGCATTGGTTAATGACCAATATGTCTGTGATAGATACTTTTTTTTCGAGATGATTTATGTTCAGTGGGTAATTTGTCGAGCTTAATGCCATTTCCACCAAACTCATTAAACAGTAATATTTATATAATTGTATGTACTGTCGCGACGGAATGAAAGTTATCGACCTGAACCATAATACTTCATCAAACTATGTAACCTAATTTTCCAATCAAGTGCAAAAATGTTTTTTTCTAAAAATCTATTTAACTAAAAATTCAAAAAAACTTCTTCATATTTAACCAAAACAACAAAAATATATAGTGTTACTACAAAAGAAATAGACACTTTCAATGTTTTATTAATCCAAAACTAATAACGTTATTATGAATTCGTTTAAACTATTTTATAACTTGATTCTTAAGTTTACTTTGGGAACTCATAGGTGCTCAATATGGGCTCCTCCTGTCACACGGCACACATCAAGGCGATAGTCTAGTTCATTCCAAACCCGGTGTAACATATCCGTATCGACATTTCCACAGCTCTCGTGATGCGTTGTTTTAACTCATCTAAATCATTAGGAAGCGGAGGGACGTAAACCAGGCCTTTTACAAATCCCCATAGAAAAAAATCGAACGGTGTAAGATCGGGGCTCCTTGGTGGCCACCGTACCAGAACGCGGTTGTCGGTTGTTGCGCTGCCTATCCAGCGCTGTGTCGTCCAGATAATTTCTAACGACACGGTGTCAGTGAGGAGGTGCTGCATCCTGTTGGAAGATAAAGTTCCTCCCGTCCTCATGCAGTTGAGGCATCAACCAATTGATCAACATTTGATGATATGTAGCTCCCGTTACTGTGTTTTCAAAAAAAGAAGAAAGGACCATACACCTTTGTGCGAGATACAGCACAGAAAACATTCACTTTTGCAGAATCACGCAAGTGCTCCGCCAACACTCTCGGAAGTTCAGTCCCCCATATTCGGGTGTTGTGTTTCACCTTGCCACTTTTGTGGAACGTTGACTCGTCACTGAAAATTATCCGCTCGCAAACTCATCTTCATTACGTTGCAGCATTTCATTGCAGAAATCTTGATGTTTAAGCTTGTCAGCTTCACGTAGATGCTGTACCAACTGCAATCTGTAAGGCGTCAGTTTTAGTCGTTTACGTAAAATTTTCCACACAGTTGGTTGCGGAATTTGTAGTTTCAAACTTGCACGTGTTGTTGACTTTTGTGGACTTCGTTGGTAAACAGCACGAACATTTTCCACTGTTTCTTCTGACACTCGAGGTCTTCCCGGACTTTTGCCTTTACATAAACACCCTATCGTTTCAAATTTATTGTACCAATCGTAGATCGACTGTCTAGTAGGTGGTGGTTTTCCAAAACGTGCTTGAAAATGTCGTTGGACAACAGTTACGCAGTTCGTTTTAGCAAATTCAAGCACGCTAAATGCTTTCTCAGTAGAGTTTGCAGCCATCGTAGCTATTATGCTTGCGGCAGTACTACCAACTGGTAACTATCGAAACTTCTACAGTTCCTCAACCTTATAGCGCAAAATGCATGTCGATATGGCAAATAACTTTTGTTTTATACAATAGCAAATGTGTCTATTTTTCTTATAGTAGTATATTAATACAAAAGCTATAGTGTGTGTTCTATTTCTCAAATAAAGAAATTCTTTACAGATACTTTCATGCCATTTTTACAATATATACTTTAAATAAATGCAACTTGAGAAAGGTTTTTAAAAGAAACCGGAACTTCGTTTATATATTTCTGGTTTATTCTCAATACAATAGATAAAGAACTAATAAAAGAAGGAAAGTAAAAAACAGAAAGTATAAGAAAAATGTTTACGATAACGCAGAAATTTTTCAAAGAAAAAGTCTTAGTAAAAGTACTTATAGTCCATATTATTTAAATCTGTCGCTCCAAATTTAGCATTATTGCTAAAACAGGCACCTGTGGGGTGGTAAGTTCACTTAAAACCGCAATCGAAATTGAAATATATTTCTGTTAAATGCCACTTGCTGAAAGAAGATATTGAATCAAAAAGGAATACTGCATCGTCTGAGGTTTTGGATAACTTTCATATTACAATTTGTATTTGTCACATGTATATCGATCTTGAAAGGGCCTGCAAGCTTATCTCTACTTTTTCTGTCACCCAAGTAACGCATGCGCATATTTCTTCAAAATTGAAGATTATTAAATATGGACATTCTGTATATTTTAATGCTGATGTTCTCACAAATGAATAATAAGATTTGAATTTTATTGCAATTTTGATATATAACGATAAATATTACGTACAAAATGTTCAAAAAAAGTATTCAACAAACCAAAAAAAATGAATACTATTTCATGTCGTTTGTTGGAAAAGACGAAAATTTGATATACGAATACGCCCCACAGATGCCTGTTTTCCCGATAAAAAAAAGTGACTGTCCATAATTACCCGAAGTGGTATATTAATTGAGCTAATCGTAATCAAAATTATATTCACGGTATTTTTGTAAGTACTGAAGAAACATTTTTGGTATGTGCAGATCAAAATAATTTGAATCTTAATATTTCAAAAACTGTTGAATATAGTATCCACTTCCATCATTATTATTTCCATCAGTGTAATTGGTATTGGTGATAGCATGCTTGTGGCTAATTAATTAACGTGATTGACCTAAATCATTGGGCGGAATTACAAGTCATTTGCAGAAGAAATAAAGTAGAAGTATCTATGAATATGTATAAAAAAAAATTTTTAATATAAAAAGGCAGGCACATATTAAAGGACTGCAAACAATAAGATCAACATAAAAAAACGAATAATGCAATACTCACGCATATATGGCTGCCACACAATGAAAGTAACCGATCTAGAGTGAAAAAGTGGCAATTCCTTTTATTAGAGATTTTATCAACGTACAGCTGTGAGGAAAACGAAATGCTTTTACTCTCAGGATTCGGATTTTCTCACAGCCATATAAAGTGTGTACGATTTCAAAACCTATTTTTATAGAATTAAGCACAACATTTTAACATTTATTTACGCTTTCAACGAATATTGAAACACTTTTTTTTCTGTGTTTGAATATTAATAAAAAAGACAAGCCATGCGCCCAGAGAAAAAGCAAATTAATCATAAAACATTAATTGTATTTTTCTCTGTGCGTAGTGCATACGATTTAATGGTACTTCAGCCGTACCTACATGTAAATTATGTTCTTCTCTTCATATTGAAGCGGATATTAGTTTGATTTATCCTTACCTGTGTGTTCGTTTTTCTTCCATATTCGTTATCGTGCAGTTATTGGAAAAGGTCAAATAACTTTTGAGAGATTGATTAAGGGCGCAAAGAGGAATTGTCCCGTAATATCTCTCTTCTCTATTCGCGGATAGAATTAAGTATCGGTCAGGTATAACCAAGTAATTAAATGTGGTGAATTGGAAACTGAAATTGTGATTATACATGCTGCACTCTCCTGAACCAGTTAAACAGGGTTTACAGCTCCATTAACTTCTCAGACCTTGTGGAAGTTTATCTGCAAGCTATTATCCAGAGTTTAAGCCCTTAAATTTTAATTACACCATAAAGTCTGCATGCACATGGTAACTGAGAATGATGTATTCAGAAAATGCCTGAAAGTTTTGAATAAAATTACTTTAGAAAAGAGCTCCAGGATATACAGAGTCCTGCAGCTGAAACCGGTTTTTGATTGCCCATTGGCTGTTGAAGTTAAATGTTCATGTTAATACATGGTGAAACTGGAAATGAAGGAGCATAGCTGAAAATTAGTTTGATTATACAGGATGTTCCAAAAATCGTCGCACAATCACACGACATTTTATTCAATAGTATGTATTTTGCAATTTTTAGCAGTGGCTGACCATTAATCTATACGCACTACTTGCTGTTTTTTTCTTTGATGCATATGTTCGATGCAATTAATATTTATAATAAAAAATTAATATTTACATAATATTAATAGTACCATTAAAAAAAGAGGAGTACTGTCACAAATGTGAAGTTTAAGCTGAAATAATGGGGTATTCTTTGATCGACAAATAGAAGATACTTAGGTAAAATTAGAAGCTTTAGCGGTATACAAGTTGTTAAAAAAATTACTGTACAATTTTGGAAACGTCGACGAACTTTCTTCGAGTTTTCTTAAATAGAACAGCCTGTATATTTTTACACAAACGGATGAAGAGCTTAATTATGAACAATTTTTGTTAATATAACCTCTGTAGTCCTTTTTGATAAAAACGCAGAAATTCATAATACGTATCTAATATTTAATTTAAAAATGAAGAAAGTATCT
This sequence comes from Protaetia brevitarsis, assembly GCA_004143645.1. Taxonomy (NCBI): domain Eukaryota; kingdom Metazoa; phylum Arthropoda; class Insecta; order Coleoptera; family Scarabaeidae; genus Protaetia; species Protaetia brevitarsis. The sequence goes on along the minus strand of RXPK01004154.1, from coordinate 5,034 downwards.
AAACACGCAAAATATGTAAAAAAAAATAAAAACAGAAAATAGACAATATAAAAGGTTTTCAAAATGCACTCCATTTATTTGCAGACAAAGACGCAAGCGATTATTGAAGGATTGTCCTACTTCCCTTAATGTATCTGGACAACATTACTATTAAAAGCATTTGTTATGCGTTTTCTCATATCTTTTACAGTGGTAGCTTCTTCACGATACACAAGTCCTTTTATATACGCCCATCAAAATGAAAAGTCCAGCTTGGTCAGGTTGAGAGATCTAGGTGGCCACTCCGTCGGTCCTCCTCTTTCCATGCATTTGTTTGGAAACCTTTGATTTAAATGTTCCCTCACCAGCATGAAGTGAGCAGGTGCGCCATCGTGTTGCAACCATATCATTTCCCGCTCAACAGATACCACTTGTAGAAAGTTTGGTAATATGTTTTCTAAAAAATGGAGATACACGTCACCATTTAAATGGCCGTCAAAAAAGTAGGAATCTACTACTCGATCACCAATAATACCGCCCCATACATTTAAGGCCATCTGTGACTGGCGATCTATTTCCTACCTAATCGTGGATTGTGACAGAATATAATGAAAATTATAGCGATTAAGGAATCAATTTTATGGAAAGGTTGCGTCGTCCCTAAACAACAACATATTGAAGAAGTTGAGATCCCGAATTACAAGTTTGCACTCAGTTACAAATCTCAATAAGTTTTAAAACGTTTCAGAAGCTCTTGGTGAAGCTGAATGTGGTATCCATGAAAGTGATTTTGTTTTAAAATTCGTTGAACATATCTCTCACTGGTTCCCGTTTCTTCAACAATTTCCTTTTAACTAGAAGTAAGTTTTTTCTGCTACTACCAATAATACGGATAATTGATTGGCCTCAATTCTTGCAAGTTTTGTTTTTTTTTGGTTCTTTGTCTCACACCTCCCATTTCTACGAACCTATTCAACAGATTCCTAGATCCCTAAAACTTTTTTCGTCTGGATGCCTTTTGTTCGGATATTTTTGAGTATAAATTCCGCTTACGAGTAGACAATTCCTTTCCCTTTCACCTAATACAAATATCATATCTACAAGTTCTTATTTGAAATAATTCATACTACAAGATGCAACTACTTCTCAAAAAATGTAAAATGTACTCGACAAACTCAACCTTATTTGACTTGTCACTATGAACTCAAATTATCAAGTTATTTTGACATAGTTGACAGTACTCGTGTTTTATTCATCCACAGCACATTCGATACATAGGTATATACGTAATATGTGTGTATTAGTTATATAACGAATATTCGCATTCGCATTCGTATTCGTATTCGCAATAAATATGCGAATATTGCGAATAAAAAATTACCTATTAAATTAGATAATTTAGAAAAAAAAAAAAACTAATATTTAAATCCAGTTAAGATCCTAAAAAAACTTTGAACACAAATTGCATCACATTAGAATAACCATCAATAACCTCAAAATTAAACTTGAAGTGACAAGAATAATACGTAAAAAGCCGAAACGATTCGGTTGTATTTGGCTAGTTTCGCTGCGATGATGGACAATTTAATTTTCTGCGTGTGCACACAAGCGCTTAATGCAACTGTTCGTATAGTTGTAAATTGAAAGCTAATAGATGGCGCTAGTAAAGTTAAGAAGTTTTCGCGAAGTGTGCATATATTAGTGCATTAGTGCACATATTCGCATTTGCATTCGCATTCGCGAATGTGTAAAATCACTTATTCGTTACATCACTAGCGTGTATGTATCTCAATAGAGTAATTTTTGAATTTTATGTTTTTATCAAAAAGGACTAGATATAGCCATAGGGTTTTCCAAATTTTCCAAAATTTGACAGTAAATTTTGAACACCTTGTATACCGCTAAAGCTCCAAATTTTGCCTCAAGTATGTCGATCAAAGAATCCCCATTATTTCGTCTTAAATTTCACATTTATGGCAGTACTGTTTTTTCTTTTTTATTGTTCCATGTAAATATTAACATTTTATATGAAATATTAATTGCATTGAACATATACATCAAAGAAAAATAAACGAAATAGGTATGTATAAATAATGGTCAGCCATTGTTAAAAATGCAAAAAATACGATTTTTGGAATATAATCAAAATTAGTTTTCAGATATGCTGCTTAATTTCTAGTTTCACCATGTATTAAGTGAAACGTTTAACATCAATAGCCAATGAGCAATCAAGGACCATAACAAAAAATGAAAGTGAAATAAGTAAAATTTAGATTTTAAAATTTTAATTTCTAGTTAATACGTGTTATGTCTAGTTGACAATCTAAAATATTCTTTGTATTGATGCTCTTGTTCTTTCTATTCATGAAAATTTCGTCATTTAATAAAATCTTTCTTATTGATTTGATGAAGTCGTTCTTTCCGCCAATTTAGTGTATTATTTCATAATAACAATATTTCAGCAATTTTTCATTGTTTTGGAACTTATTTTTAGTTCGGTGTTCTAAAAACAAACTATGTTATTAGTGCTTGCTAAGACTTTGGTAATATTTTAATAATAATATTTTTCTTGTTAATATTTGACAACATCCTTCGTTAAATTCAATGGAACTTAAATAAAAATAGCGTTTAAATACGTTTTTGTAGTTCATATTAACTTTCTATTGTTAGAAATCATTCTACCTCCTCAATATCACTGAATATATAGTCAAAAACAAATCTCGAACTTCTGTTAACTGAACATTGCGGACAGAATCCACAGATTCAACCCGTGGTTGTTTAAGACGGAAGCTAGGAGATAGAAAGGGATGATATGAAACTCGCAGATGAGACCCGCGCCAGCATTTTTCAACATCCATTATCTCTTGTGCCTTTGTCGCCAGTATCAGACATGCAATTTATACTGGGGTTTATATTGTTCCAGGCATCTTCTTCATTCTGCCGTGCATCGATGCTTATGCCAGGGTTGACCTACGTACGAGAACGTATGACATTCCACCGCAGGAGGTACGTAGTTATTCGATTTTTGCATTGGAATTCACGAACAAAATTCCTGGATTTAATATTAGATTTTCTTGTTATGCGGGTGAATATATGTGAGGGCTTATCTTTTTAAATGTTGTTATGTACATATAGGGTTGAAGTTTATTATCTAAATGCGGGGAAGACAGACAGAATCGTTTTTTTTTTACATTTTAAAAGAAATATGGAATTAGTGAGCAATATGTAATCTGAATGATATTAAAAGTAAGGGGAAATGATATAAAAAAAAAAAAAAGTTATATAATGTCTTTCGTGGTCAAGCAGTCAAATTTACGATAGATGTATAGGGAATTTTAACGTTTCCATGTTTGTAACACAATTTTTGCAATTTCTTGCAAAAGCCTATATAAACATGTTAAATGTGAAATGTCAAACCACGAGTCGCACCACTAACTTTACATAAAATCACCGTAAACAGTGTCACAAAGTGGAAAAACAGTGTTACAAAGTAGAACTTTGTGACACTGTTTTCCGGCAAAGCAGTTACGCAAAGAGGTCATTGTATGTGCGAATTAGAAAAAAAAAATAATTGTAATGATTGTTTTGCAACATCTATCGTGCAAAAACAATACTTTAAAAAAATGATACATGCCCATGAATATAATATCAATTAGAAACAAAATATAAACACAACTACAAATATGCAATTGAAAGTAAACATAATTTTAATTTTAGAGGAGCAAAAATAATAGATAAAGAAAAAACTATTACAAAAGAATTGTTAACGAAATGATTCACATTAAGTATGACAAGACCGATATTATGATGATAAAGCAAATTATTTAAGTAAGTAATATATACTGAGTGTACCAAGGTGGATGACATATGGAAAACCAAATACCAGAATTGACTCAAATTTTGTATCTGCAAGGTATTCAAAGTGAACTGCGTTTATAAAATATTTTCACAAATGCAACGTTGCCATATCTACCTAAATCCGGTAACAACTTCTTCAATTTGAGTAGAACACGATATACCTTAACTCATTATTAGTTTAACTCAATTATACTTCTCTATACTCGTCATAAAACGTTTGCACTCCAAAGCTTGATAAATTTGTGGCAGCAGTAATAACAACTCTTTTTCAAGATAGGTGTTTTGGACGCTTGGAGTTGGCCGCTGAGATCCCCAGATTTGAATCCTTTTGATTTCTGTTTGGGACCTATTATTCAGGAAAGAGTTATTCAACCACCCATAAATACCAGCGAAGAATTACAAAAAATTTAAGTCAAGATGAAATTAGAGCCGTGCAACCGCAGTTCTATCTCGATTTTTGAAATGTTTGGAAGTGAACGTTTAACAATTTGAGCAACTGTTAAAATATGTGCTTTTCTCCTTTTTTAATTTAAGTACGTTTCATTCTTGTATTAGCTTGGGTCTTAAAAATATGTGTTACTCATTACTGTTTACCTTTTTTTATTAAATCTTCTATTCATTTGTATCCGTTCCTCTTACATATTTAGCGATTAGAACTTAGCAAATTACAATGAATTTGTAAAATGTATGGTATATGCTGTCAAATATTCATGGCTTATATCAAATAAAAATAAATAGTAAAAAACTATTTAAAAAAATGCTTACAACTCATTCTTGCAAATGAATTTAGCAAGTTTTATAGTTAACCTTTTTCTCCATTTCACCGATTCTGTATCTTTCCTGTAAGTATCTCAGAAGGAGTTGCTATATACGGTCTATAAGCATCCATAATATATGCTTACAGCTTTACGAATAATCCCAGAGACGCTATTGATGAATATAGAATTTTACCATTAGTTTGGTTCTAGTAATAGTATTAGCGTCAGGGCGCATAGCCATCAGTTTTAACTAACACCGACTATTTTATACTACGGACAAAACCGAGTATATTTGAACTCTTTTAAAGATACCAATCAAACTAGCCTCCTTTATTTAACTACTTACTAGTATTACTCCAACAGCGATACAATCGAGTGCCGTATAAATAAACAATGATTCGTCAAATTCTCGGCCTATCCATAAGAAACGGATTAGACG